>JAMPIO010000459.1:0-48430 GCA_024699865.1 Aphelenchoides fujianensis | reverse complement strand
CCATCCTTGTCCAAACAGTCATGTTTATTCATCCACACACTCTTCCATCCACTCCGCAAATTGTGGCCCTAACAGAGGGCCGTTTGGGATCAGGGGTTGGTTGGGGGGTTCACGCTCTCAAGCCGGTCAACGGGCGGGCGTTTACTTGGCGGCGGTGTACTTGGTGACGGCCTTGGTGCCTTCAGAGACGGCGTGCTTGGCCAATTCACCTGGCAAGATCAAACGAACAGAGGTTTGGATTTCGCGGGACGAGATGGTGGACTTCTTGTTGTACTGAAAGCGGCGGGAGGAGTGAATGCAATGAGAAGGAAGAGGAACTCACCGTCGCCAAGCGGGAGGCCTCGCCGGCGATGCGCTCGAAGACGTCGTTCACGAACGAGTTCATGATCGACATGGCCTTGGAGGAGATGCCCGTGTCGGGGTGCACCTGCTTCAGCACGCGGTAGATGTAGACCCTGAACACGAGCGATCAATCGAAGAATTGAGGGAAGGAGGGGGACTCACGCGTACGACTCCTTGCGGCCGCGTCGGCGCTTCTTGTCGCCGCCGGTCTTCTTCACGGCCTTCACGGCCTTCTTTCCCTTGGATCCAGCGGGCTTGGGCGCCATTTGGACGGTCGGTCGGTCGGATGGGGAGCGAGAGAGCAGAAAGTGGGCGTCTTTCGACTGGTGAAGAGCGGGGGGAAGCGGCCGCCTTTTATTTGCGAGCGGGCGAGGGCGGTGGGCGGGCCGATCGGACGCGCGGGCAGCGGCAGGCGGACGAAGCGGCGGGAAGGACGCACTCGCTTGTTTTCGGTCCGCTCGCTCGGCGTCCGTCGGGCAAGCGGGCGGGCAGGCAGGCCGGCCGGCGAGGTTTGGCGTCCACCTTCCCGCAGCGAGCAGCAAGCGGGCCGGGCGGCAAGCGGGGAACGCGGCCTCCGATCGGGGCCTCCCGCCAAAAATCGCGCGCCAAAATCGCCGGCCGGCCGCCGCGTCCTCGGCGAGACCTCCGCCCGACTGCCGCTGCGGACCGGTGCGAATGCGGAGAGCAGCAGTGCGAGACACACGAATCGTAAGAACCCACTAAACGGATGAGTTGAACCGAGCAAACAACACGCGGAAACGAGTTCGTGGATTCATTTTTCTTTCAAGCAATCGGTCGGGCCGTTCGGCTGTTCGAATTCGTCTCTTCGGATAACAAACCAATCAATTTCGTGCTTTCACTCACCCGCATCACCTCGTTCGTTTCATCCACAGCCAAACCCAACAAGGCGACTCCACACCGAAGCAATCAGTTTATTCTCACATTCACACACGGCGGCGAGATCATTTGTGGCCCTAACAGAGGGCCGTTTGGGATCAGAGGTTGGTTGGGGGGTTCACGCTCTCAGCGGCTGCATTCGGCGGTCTGTCGGGCGTTTAGGCGCGCTCGCCTCGGATGCGGCGGGCGAGTTGGATGTCCTGAACACACGAGAGGAGTGAGAAGTGTTCGGAAGATTTTTTCGGCACTCACCTTGGGCATGATGGTCACCCGCTTGGCGTGGATGGCGCAGAGGTTGGTGTCCTCGAAGAGGCCGACCAGGTACGCCTCGGCCGCCTCCTGGAGGGCGAGGACGGCGGAGGACTGGAAGCGGAGGTCCGTCTTGAAGTCCTGCGCGATCTCGCGCACCAGCCGCTGGAAGGGCAGCTTGCGGATGAGCAGTTCGGTGGACTTTTGGTAGCGGCGGATCTCACGCAGCGCCACGGTGCCTGCAAACGACGAGGAAATCAACAGAAGAGCGGAAGGGGGGACTCACCGGGACGGTAGCGATGCGGCTTCTTGACGCCGCCGGTGGCGGGCGCCGACTTGCGGGCGGCCTTCGTGGCGAGCTGCTTGCGCGGCGCCTTGCCGCCGGTGGACTTGCGAGCGGTCTGCTTCGTGCGGGCCATGGCTGCTGTTCGATTGGATCGAAGGGAGCGGGAGAGAGCGGTGGGTCGAGTGAACGACGGGTGGGGAGTCCGCCGCCCGACGCCCCTTTTTATACGCGAGTCGGCGGGCGCGGGCGGACGGGCGGCGTGGGTGTGCGCCCTTCCCGCTGCGACAAGAGGCGGCAGTAGGGCGAGTGGACGGCGAGGCGGCGATTTCGAGCGGCCGAAACGGGCGCGAAGGCGGCAGAAATCGAAAACCACGCCGAATCCTTCCTTGCCGCAAACATGGTGGACATCAAAATGAAACAAAGTGGAGTAGATGTTGTTGAAATCGCACGAGGAATTCGAATTCTCGCAATCTGACGGATTTCAATCGACCGTTGGTTTCAATCATCCGGTTTGTTCAACTGTCGCTCGTCCTTTGGATTTCAGATCCAACCCAACCATTGCCTGCTTTCGGACGAGCGAGAGGATCGCGGGACACAAACTAGGCGTACATCTCGTCTACCAATCGAACAACCACGAAGGTCGAATGGCTTCCTTTGCATTGCCCGCTTGGTTGCTGTGACGAAAGATTCCTTTCTTCCACGTCCCTCTTTCTCTCGCCTTGCGAACAACGAACAAGCAGCAATCAGTTTATTCAGTCTAAGGCATGAGATCAACGGATTTGTGGCCCTAACAGAGGGCCGTTTGGGATCAGAGGTTGGTTGGGGGGAGCATCAGCGGTCGCTTCCGGTCGGTCGGGCGCTTAGGCGTGCTCGGAGGTCTTCTTGGGCAGAAGGACGGTGTTGATGTTGGGCAACACGCCGCCCTGGGCGATCGTGACGCCGGCGAGCAGCTTGTTGAGCTCCTCGTCGTTGCGCACTGAAAGCAGTGGATTGAAAAACGGAATAGAGGAAAGGGGGACTCACCGGCCAGCTGCAGATGGCGGGGGTTGATGCGCGTCTTCTTGTTGTCGCGGGCAGCATTGCCGGCCAACTCCAGCACTTCGGCGGCCAGGTACCTGCAACGAACGAGGGGATGAGGGCGGGGCAATCAATCGATCACTCACTCGAGAACGGCGGCGATGTAGACGGGAGCGCCGGCGCCGACGCGCTCCGCGTAGTGTCCTTTGCGGAGGAGGCGGTGCAGACGGCCCACCGGGAACTGGAGTCCCGCGCGCGAGGAGCGCGACTTGGCCTTGCCGCCGGTCTTCGCCTTTCCGCCTTTGCCACGGCCGGACATCTTCGATCGATCGGTTGGGGGAGAGCGGGGGAGCTGAAGCTTGCGGGGAGAACTGCGGAGAGTTCGGTGCGGAAAGCGGGTGGCGAGCGCTCTTTTATCCCCTCCGCCGGGCTGCGGGGAGGGCGGGGCCGACGGGCGGGCGGGTCGGAGAGACGCGCCGATCTTCCCGCCCGATTTTGGACGCCGACCGAGTGGCGGGTGGGGGTGGGCAGCGGGGCGATGGACGGGCGGCGTGTGTGTGGCGGGCAGCGCACAGGAGGCCCGCCGAGTGGCCGCCAACCCCCGACGAAGCGGGCGAGGCGATCGGCAGGCGAAAACAACGCCGCGCGCCCAAATTCGAACGGAAAAGCGGCGGGAAGGCGGCCGACCGACCGGCAGGAGCGAGTCGGGCGGCAAACCGGTGGACGCACTCCCCAAACTGCAAGCCGGAAAGCAGGAATGAAGACGTGGACACGAATTCCAATCACCAGTTCGAAACGGAAAGCAATCAACGAGGTACAACCATCGACAAACATCCGCAACTTCACCAATTGATTCGAGTCTCATCGCCGCCGTCCATCGTTCACGCGATTCGTTCGTCTGGATTCCGAACGAAGCACCCGTCGATCACCTGTTCCTTCCGATCACCATCGACTCTCTGTTCTTCCAATCAACCCAATGGACAGCAGCAGCAATCTGTTTATTCACATACACACGGCGAGATTTGTGGCCCTAACAGAGGGCCGTTTGGGATCAGAGGTTGGTGGGGAGCATGGCGGTCGTTCTGCACACGGGCGGGCGGGCGAGGGCGTTTAGCCGCCGAAGCCGTAGAGCGTGCGGCCTTGGCGCTTGAGGGCGTACACGACGTCCATGGCGGTGACAGTCTTGCGCTTGGCGTGTTCGCAGTAGGTGACCTGAAGGGCGGGACGAATCACCTGGAAGAATGGAGGGGGACTCACGGCGTCGCGGATCACGTTCTCGAGGAAGACCTTGAGGACGGAGCGGGTCTCCTCGTAGATGAGGCCGCTGATGCGCTTCACGCCGCCGCGACGGGCGAGACGGCGGATGGCCGGCTTGGTGATGCCTGCGGGGAGGAGGAGGATGAACAGGAGGATGATCGGAGAGAACTCACCCTGGATGTTGTCACGAAGAACCTTGCGATGCCGCTTGGCGCCTCCCTTTCCGAGGCCCTTTCCTCCTTTGCCGCGGCCGGACATCTTTGGTCGATCGGTGGGTGGGGGAGTGCGAAGAACGAGAGCTGGCTGACGACTGGAGTCGACGGTGAGGAGTGGCGGGCGGGCGGCCGGCTTTTATACGCCGCTCGGTGGGGCGAGGGCGGGACGAGCGAGCGGCGAGCGGGCGAAAGCGGGAAGACGGACGCACACCCACGCCGCCCGTCTTGCCGCCGATCGCCCGTCCGACCGCCAATCGCGCGCCAATTTCGGCCGTCTTCTTGCGGAAAGACGGTGGAACGGCACATGACAAGTTAAAGGGAATTAATTTCTGCACGACTGAAACATTGAGCAGGCGGTTCACAAGCAGGGGCACGGCCGTTCCTAATGAAATGGATCTTTATTTTGGTATTTGTACTGGAACAACAAACGTCCACCAATGGATGGTTGATTGAAATGGACGATGATCGGAGCGGAAAGATGAAAGAAGATGTAGCTCTTCGTCGAAGGGGTAATTTTTTTGGACGGCAGTTGGATCTTCCGTTTGCTTGCTGGTCGTTAATAAGCTGGAGTAGCGGAAACATCCGGCCCACGTCTACCGATCCGAGCTTCTGCTCGAACAAATCCTTTGCCCGAGTCACAAGCAGTTGGCTTTCATTCGAAAAGATGGGCCACTTGTTTGTTTGTGGAGCACCTTTCCTCTGCAAGACAACAACAATTCTCCCTCGTCGCTTCTCACATCGCTTTTACTCAAGAATCAATTACAAACAATGCGAGTTTATTGCAGTCGAGCGTTCACGGAGAATAAATTAAATCGATCGAAAGAAGAACCATGCGGTCGGGGCGGTGGAGGAGTGGGCCTTGCGAAGGAAAAGAACCGTAATGTGGGGATTGGTTGGCCGGAAGGAAAGTTAAAGAAAAGACCTTACGTTACGGGGAGGCCAAAGCAATCATGCGATTGGTAGAGAGCGTTAAGGATACCAAGCGTCGGCTCTGTGGCCGATAGCTATCCGGAAAGAAGAGAATTTGCATTCGTTGTGGTGAAAGAAGCAAGTCGACAATAAAGCACGAAGGACGGATCACAAGACGGTCGGCTTGAAGGGCGTCGGTTCGGGCGACAGGCGGTCGGAGCACGTGCGGATGCCGAACTCGCGGAGGGCGCTCTCCGCCTCGTCGATCCGCAGCTGCAGTTGGAGGCGAACTTGGGCCAACGTCGCCCGTTCGTTCTCCAGCTCGGCGTTGTAGCGGCGAAGGACGGCGCATCGTTCGGCGGGCGCCATCCGCTCGGTGCCCTCCATCAGCTGGGCGAACGCCCGCTCGTCCAAAAGAGCCGGCCGGATGGACTGCGAACCGCGGGCGTCCTCCGCATCGTTCGGATCGCCCTCTCCGCGCTCCGTTTGGGTCGCGACGGTCGTCCATTGAACGGGGGCGGCGGGCGGTCGGCCGGCGTTCAGCGGGCGCTGCGGGAACGGCGGCGGGTGGACGAGGGCGGCCGTCGTGGCCGTGTTGCCCGCGAACAACGACGCCGAGTGGTGGTGGGCGGCCGGCGGTCGTTTGAAGGCCGACGACGTCGTCATCCCCACGCTCCCCATGGCGCCCGTAGAAAGCGAGTCGGCCGTCGGCTTGGGCGGGAACGCGCGGTTCGGCGGATCGCCCGCACTCGCCGTCGACTTGCCGAAGAAAACCGAGTCATCACGATCGTTAGCGTCCTTCTGCTCGATCGGCAGCTCGCCGTTCGGAACCAGCGGATCGCCGTCGCCGGTCGAGTGGAACATCGAGGCGGAGGCGGGATGCGGCGGGAAGGGCGGGTGTCCCGAAGTGGCCGCAAAGGTGTTCAGGTCGAGGCTCACCGACCGGCCGTGCCCCTTGCCGCCCGTCTGATAGGCGCGCGGCGGCGGTTGGGGCGGCGGCCCTCGACTGGAGAAGGAGTTCAGGAGGGCGAAGCCGGCGGAACTCGTCGATGCTGAAGACAGAGCGAGAACTCTCGAACGAACTCGGCGGAAATCTGCTCACCGTTCAGCGGAGTCGGTCGATTGTCCACGAGAACGGGCGGGGCATCGGAGAAGTCGGTCACAATCACCTGGAAAGAACGAAATGATCAACAAGCATGTGAGCCATTAGTCACCTCTCGCTGTTGTGTGTGCACGTGTAGATGGTCGTCTGGAATCGACAGTCAATCAACAACAATCTTCAGAGGACTCACCGGAGAGAGACTGCTGTTTGTTGGCGGCCACATCGGCGGAGAGCGTGCTCATGGGCATCAGCCGGCCGTTCGGGTTGGGCGGCTGCGAGTGCTGGTGGAAGGGCGAGCGGGCGGTCGAGGCGGGCGGCTGGCTGGGATCCGAGCCGCGCGAAGTGGACGCGTTGTCCGCCGCGCTGCTCAACGTCGACGAGGCGGTCGAGTTCTGGAGTTCCGCCCCGAGCGGGTAGAGGAAACGCGGCGGAGTGGCGCACGGCCGAACGGGGCTGGGCACTCGCGACGGGACGGGCAGGCGGCCCTGAAATCAAACGAAAGAAACGAATGGAAGCGAGAAGGGGGTCGAACTCGCCTTCACGTGCAGCACGATCAAGTGCATCGCGAGGATGAATTCGGCGTGGTTCAGGAAGCCGTCCGCATTCACGTCGGCCAACGCCCACACTTTGGAGAGCGTCTTCGTGTCCAGCCGGCTCTTGCGGAAGAAGTCGACCACGCGCTCGTCGCCGCCGTTCACCGCGCCCGCCGTGGACACCGGCTCGCCGGTCTTCCGCTGGAGGTGCAGGAAGCATTGCGTGTAGTAGTTGATCTGTTCTTCGGACATTTCGAAGAAGCGCGGTTCTAAACGGGGAATGCAAGAAGAAGGGGGAAGATGCCCACCAATCTTGGAGTTCTCTTTCGACTCCTCCAGATCCATGATGTCCTCGTCGTCGCCCACGTCGTCCAGCAGGTTGCGCGTCTCCGTGTCGCTTTGAAGTGCTGAAGAGCGAGCGATCAAACGAGTCGGCGCGGATCGAACTCACTTCTTTTCCGCCGCGAGCTCCGCTTCCGCATCTTCTTGGCGCGCTCCTTGGCGCCTTCGGCCGTCCCGCTGATCGAGAACTCGTCCTCGTTCTCCTCGTCCGACTCGCTGCCCGACTCCGAGTCGTCCTCGTCCGTCTAGTGCGAATCCAACTCGTCCGTCGTCGACATCTGCAAACGAGGCGAAATGCAAAGAAGGTCAACAGAAGAACCCACTTTTTCGTTGGAGTCGGACTCGTTGGTCGACTCCGCCATTCCGCTCGCTGCTCGTTGCTGACCTGAACGTCGGATTCAACGAGGGAAACGTTGTACACAAGAAAGTAGGGGATTGTCGGCTCTCAACCGTCTGGACGAAAGGCGAACAAAGCGTACGAGTGAACAGCTTTTATTTCTTGCGAACTGTGAGAAACGATTGAGAGCACCCGCTACAAACAAAACAAACGACTGGAGATCGGAGGTACGAAGAATTGCGGCAATTCGGAGTGGGTCTTAGTGGGGGGCTCAAGCGTCACGATCTCCTTCGGCCTCGTCCGACGAATCCGCTTCTTGTTCGATGGCGTCATCGCCGGCCACTCGCCGCTCGTGTTTCTTCGGCTGGACCTGCAAATGAGCGGAGAATTCAGACAATCGAAGAAAGAAAGAAACTTGCCGGCTCGTCCACATGCGGCAGCTCCCAATCCATCCGTTGGAGGCCGGAGAGGAGGTCGTCCAGCTGCAGTTCCGAACGGTCCGCACTCTCCGCAGCGTCGTGAGTGGCGGCCGCTAGGCAGACGGTGAAGATGGAAAGGGCGCGGGAAATGGCAACTCGCGAGTTCTGAAACGAACGCCCGTTAATCGTTCGTGGATGAATGGAGGAACAAAAGGCCGCCGGATTCCCCCGCTCCTCAAGCGGCCGCTAATGAACGGCCCGAAGGGAAGCGGTGGGCGAAGGAATCGTGGACGCGAGAAATCCGCCGAATGCCCGCCGTCCCTCCCGCTTTGTTTATTCGCCGCCCGCCCTCCCCGTGCAAAAAGGAGCCCGAAATAACCGCTGAATCATCCCCAAAAGAAGCAAACGCTCTCACCTCGTCCATCGAGTAATTCGGCGGCAGAATCGAGTCGATGATTTCGTTCATCGGCTCTTGCGGCAGTTTGATTTTCTCCGCCTGCTCCTCCACCTCTTGGATCGCCTCTTCGTACGTCCCGTTCGAGAGCGCCATTCGGATGGGCAAGAAGGCTGCAAACGAAACGACCAGTGGAACACGACAACTCGACAAACGAGTCGATTGCTCGTTACTCATCGCAAAGCCGAAGGGAGCGAAAGCCGTAACGAACGGAAGGCCAACGGGTTGGCGGGTCCTGAACAGAACGCCCGGCTTGTCAATTGGCGTCAAGTTTTTTTGCTCTGACGCCTTAGAACCCATTATGATGCTTCGATGTTTGCCCATGGCAGAGTAAAACGCAAGGAATCTTCAGGGATTTCTGACTTGCGAGAGTTCTTTCACTCCATTGGCCACTTTTCATATCGCTCTCTCATCTTCAACAGGGGCGTTTATTCCACGAGCTACTCTACACACAAACGATGCATTCGATCAGCTCTTGGTGAGGACGATGGGCGAGCGGAAGAGGACGTCGGCGCCGTTGGAGAGTTCGGTGAAGAGCTTGTTCGCGACGTCCCTCCACTGGGCGCCGGAGAGGAGAGGGCCGTCCACGAGGAAGATCGTGTGGTTGAGGACTAGCGGCAGGATCCCTGCGCCGCCCTCGCACGTGGTCGCCGGGCTCGTCGGTCGGCACACGCGATCCATCACTCCGGCAGCCACGAGGCCCTCTTCGGCGTTCGGGACCGCGCCGTCGGCGGCCACCGTCCGCTCCTCCGGCCGCATGGCGTCCACGTTGTACTCGATCGACGTGGGCAGAACGGCGTTCAACGAGGCAAAGCCCACTCGGAACTGAACGGACGGGAGGTCGTTAAAGAGAAAAAGCGAACTCACGGCCTCGACCACGTTGATCAGAATTTGGAGCTTCGCCTCGTCCACGTCCCTCGCTTGCTCGGTCGTGGGATTCGCCGGGGCGGTCGTCCAGCCGACGGGCGGCGAGTAGACGAGCGCGAAGCGCGGGCTGTTCGTCAACTCGACTGAAAGCCGAGAAATTTCAAGGCGAACGAAGTAGAAGGAGCACTCACACGGCTGCAGTTCTCCGTCGTCGCCGCCCGGCCCGAACGGAACGCAGCCAAAAGCGGCGCGAACGAAGCAGAGCAAGAAGACGGCCACCGCTCGTTGCATTTGTATTTCCGGAAGTTCTTCCGTTCATTCCACCCCCTCATCTGCGCTTTTATACTCCACGGAAGTGATCAGATCACGGCCATTCGATCGACTGTTGCGTTCTGCTTGTCTGCTTGTCCGCAAGCAGCGAGAACAAACAGCCCCATCGCAACATTTGCCGATTGTTCGCCCAGAAAGAAAGCGTTTATGCTCGGTGGAAACGAACGAGAGAAAGCGGACAATCCGGCGGGTTTGTTCGGCTGCAAATAAACACGATTTACGAGCGGGCATCCAAACACAAGAACGACGAGAACAATCGAGATGCAAACGAATACTCGAGAGAAACGGTAAGAGTTGCTTGTGTGTTTAGAAGAAGAGGTGCTTGTTAATAGATTAGAACAACTTAATAAAACAATGGTGAACACAATAGACGGATTTTGTAGGGGCTTCCGAAAAGGGCTGAAGAAATTCAACGATCCGCTCACTCGTTCGGCGGATGAATCAAGTCAACTCTCAACGGAAAGAGGAAGAGAGATGCAAAAGAGTTTAGTTGGGGGCCTTCGGATCGCTCCGCTCGCCCGCGCCCATCACTTGATTTCGAATGCGAGAGGCGATCGCCCGCCGCGCCTCGAGCAAATCGGAGCCGCTCGCCGCGTCCGGCCGACCGCCGCCCTCGTTGCGGAGCGCATTGCGTGCCGCTTGGGACGTGCGGGGGCGTTCGGCGGCGTTCCGTTGGGCCGCTTCGATCAGCTGCTTCTCACGTTGTTTGTGTTTGGCCTCGACCAGCTTGTCGCGCTGCTGCTTCAGGTAGAGGGCTCGCTGTTTGAGGAGCTCTTCGGGCAACTCGGCCCGGTCTTTCATGAGATTCTGGACAACACGGGGTGGTCGTTCAGTGGATGGGGAACTCACCCGGAAATCGAAGAGTCCGCCGTTCGCATCGAGCATCTTCTCGTCCACCTAAAGGCACGGTAGATGAATTTATTAGACAGAGTGTTCCCGTACTTCTTCTCCCGCCGGCCCTTTCACGGGCGCCTTAACGGGCGCCATCGGCGGTCGCGATTTGACGGCCGCCTCCGTCTTGACCGACGGGCGGCGGCGCGGCTTCTCGTCGGCAGTCGGCGGCTTCGGAGATTTCGGCTTCTGGCCGTCCGGCTTCGGGAGTTCGGCGGGCGGTGTGGGCGAGGAGTCGGCGGTTGTCAGGTTCGAGAGGCCGTTGATCGCGTGGTCCAGCAGGGCGATCTCGTCGTTCCGTTTCTCCTCCAGCAGTTGGATCTCGTCCAAACTGCACTGGAAGGCGTTGCGGAGAGCTTCACGCAGCTTCTCGTCCTGCTCGAACTCCTCTTTCGACTGTCTGAACACTCGCGAGAGAATGGAGGGAAGAACTGGGTGGACTCACTTCAGAACACTGATGATCACGTAGCGTTCGGTTTGTTCGGTTTCCTCCTCGTCAAAAACGCTCTTCCACATCTCCAGTTCGTCTTGGGAGAACTTGAACGACGAGGCCTGGACGCCGCAGATGTGCTGCAAGAAATCCGTCTTTCAATCGAAGGAACCCGTCCGTTTTCAGCTCACTTCGATCATTTTGACCGCCTGCAGCTGGAGTTCGATGTTGATGCGCGTCTCAAGCGGGACGAAGACGTTGAAGTCCTGGGCGGCAACGACGGGCTCCAGGAGTCGTTTCTCCTTCTCGCTCAGCTTCGTGCTCTGGTCCTTGATCTTCAACGCCTCCACGAGATCTTTCGTGCTGATCCCGAGGTCCGCACAGAAGCTCTCGATCAGTGTGTCCACGAGACGCGTGTACTCTTTGTGGGCTTGAAGGCAGAGCTCGTGGTTCGCTTGCTCCCGATTAAACACTGCGGGAGGGAGAGGATTGAAAAGAAGCCGGCCGTCACTCACGGATCGAACTCTTCTCCAAGTGGTTGGTAGTAGGCAGGCGCCACACGTCGGTCTGTAGAAACTCCATGAACTTCTTGAAAACCACCTTTGGGGTGGGCTTCTTGGGCGTTGAAGAGGAGCGACGGCGGAGGACGTTCATCGCTCAAAAAAAGGAGGGCTGAAAGGAATGGAAGGGGAAAAGGGTGATTGGCTGCAGTAATCGAAATTCGCACGAGAATCGCTCGCGGTCGAAGAGAAGAACGGCCGCTCGCAAAGAGAGAAGCGGAAGGACGCCTGAGAGCCAAAAACACGCTGACGTCTGATTTCGGCGACGATTTAAGCGAATTTGCACCTGCTGGCGGTCGAGGACGTCCCCGCGATTACCGACCGCTCGTGAAGCCCCGTGAAAGCCGTTTGGTCGGCGGCCTTCCGGCTGTCATGACAACACCCGCCCGCCCCAAACAGCCGGCCGGCCGAATCGAAAGGGCCTCCTTTCTTCCGCCCAACAACGCTGCTCTTATCCGCTCGTTTATTCATTACGACTGACTACAAACAACGAGTGACGATTAGACATGAGAAGAGTGGAGGAGGGAAGGCAACCCGTAGAGTTCGGAAAGAAGTGAGTAATCGGTGGGTCAGTTCTCGGTGAAGTAGACGGACATCGCGTTCAGCGACTCGCCCGCATGGACGCGCGCTTGGGCGATCCGCCGGTAGGAGCGGCCGCGGAATTCCTCCTGCAGCGGGTCGAGGGCGCGCTCGCGGATGAATTTCCACATGCAGAAGTAGGCGGCCGGCTCCACGTCCAAGTGAAACTTGTGGGCGACCAGCTCGCTCCGCTGCACCAAGTTCGGGATGTCGTTGAGGCCGTAGACGCATGACTTGTCCGTCATCTTCCCGTGGCACACGTACGGGCTGGAGTCCCAAATCTGGAAGCGGCTGATCAGGTACCTGCAAGATCAAACGTCATCCCGGCTTCTTTCATTCCTCCTCACCGTTGGGGCCAGAACGGCTCCGCGGCCGAGGGCGTAAAGTTGGAGGGCGGCGGCGTTTGGTCGCGGCGGTCGATGAGCGCCTTCTCGGCCTTCAGCTTGCGGTGGAAGTCCTCCGCCTCGAAGCTGCCCGGAGCCGGCACCACTGCAAGAAGAAATTGATTGGAGGGTGGGTGGACGGAACGAACGTTTCTTGTTGCCGAAGATGGTCGCCCACAAGAGCTCGTCGGGGCAGATGTTGTACCGATTGTGGAGGAGGTGGTCGACCGTCCGCTCCACGAGCACGTTCCCCACAGCGAAGCGGGCGGCCTCTCGGGGAATCAAAGCGGACATTCCCGCTTTCCACAGCGGCAGGATTTGGCCCGACTGAAGAGAGCGGCGAGATCATCCGTGCCTCTCTGTTTGCTGAACTCACTCGTCGTTTGTCCGGTCGAGTGGGGGCGACTTCCGTGACGACCGTCCCGTTGACCTGCTTGAAGATGCGGACCATCTCCAGGTTCGTCTTGAGCGGCACGTCGAATCCCGTGAAGTACTGCAAGCGGAAGGCATAAGTAGAAGATAGAAGGAAGGGGGAAACCTGGTAATATCTCCACTCGTGGTGACTGCGAGTGAGATTGGAGAAGCAGGAGTAGAGGGCGTCCAGCACTCCGTGTCCGCACCAATCGATCTTTTCCGTCTCCTGCACGAAAGAAAGGTGGGTGGTCGAAAGCGAAGGGGACTCACGATGACGGTGACATGCGGCAGGCAGTCGGCGAGGTCGTGCATCCGCCGCTTGAACTCGGGCGTGCTCTTGCCGTCGACCGCGATGCAGTACGCATTCTGGGGTTGGTAGATGGAGGAGAGCGAGTAGTACACCTGGGCGGCGTTCTTGTAGACGATCATCCCGTAGGCGAGCGGGTAGTCGGCCTCCTCGACGGAGAGCGGCTCCTCGAGGAAGGCGAACTTCTCGATCAGGGCCGAGCACCTGCGAAGGACGAGAGAACCAGTGAATGATTGAAGGAGATGGCACTTACTTCTTCTTCTTGCCCAGCTGGTAGTCGAGGAAGGAGTCCCCGTCGAAGGTCCACTTGCGCGCCTCGTCGTAGCGCCAGTTCCGCGTCTCGTTCTCGTACCACCGGCCGCAGGAGCCGACCTCGCGGCTGAAGTGCGGGAGGTCGTTGACGGCGAGCTCCACGCGCGCCCGCCGGCTGTCTTTGATGAAGTGGCTCCAGAAGTCGCGCTGGAAGTCGGCGGCGTTCATCTCCTGGCTGAAAGAGCGGGCGGTCGGTGGGGAGTGAGTGGGCGGCCGGCACTCACATGACGCTCTCGTCCACGCGCAGCCAGTAGACGAGGATCCCGAACGCGAACACGACGAGGGCGCCCAGGACGAGCGTGTGGGCGGCCGCGCGGCACGCCTCCAGCCGGCCCCGATTCACGGAGATCTGCATCGCGGAGAGCCGACGGAGCGGGCGGAGGAAGTCGGCCAGCAGGACGAGACGGCGAGCGGTCCGACCGGCGATCGAAGCGGAGAGCCGAATGGACGGTGAGCGGCAGCAAGCGGAGAGCGGCGGCTGTTCGCCGACAAGCCGAGAGCCGCCCTTCGTGTGCATCTCGGCGGCCGAACGTCTCGGGTGGCGCAATCAAAACATCCGCCTTTTCTATCGCCCGGTCGTCCGCCGCCCTCTCGCGTGGACGGCGGTGTAATCCGCTCACCCGCAGACGCCCTTCCGGTTTGCCCTCCGGTTCGTCGGCCGGTTGTTCCGGGAGTTGGATGGACGTCAGGGATTTGCATCCGATTGGGAGGTTCCGCGAACGCCCACCTGATGTCATTGCAGACAACAGAACGATGCGATCGAACACCCGCTCGTCCAAGTTGCACTTTTGTTTGTTCGAGAAGAGTGCGTGTTTGAAGTCAAAGAAGGGAAGGTACCAATTAATTAACAAAAAGAAATCTTCAAGTTCAACACACGGAGGGAACAAAAGGCGGCTGGCGGCTCCCCGCGCGCTTCTTTCGCGCCTGCCCGACTGGCCTTCCGCCGCAGATCTCGTCTTGCTGCTTGTTCGAAGTGATTGGCAGATCAAATCCAAGAGAATACGAAGAAATGCTCGCCGTCTGCCGCTCCTGTCGACGGCCGCGCTTCGTGCCGCCCGTCCAGTCGCTCAGATGGAAGGTCAGCGGGTGAGTTCTCTTCGAATTCGAGTGAATTCTTCCGTTTCGCGTTCAGGACGTTCAACTTCGAAGTCGTCTCGCGGCACTACGCCGAGCGGTACGCCAGCCGGCCGCCCGAGCTGGACGGCGCGCCGATGAGCGGCCGGCGCTTCTCGCTCGTCCTCCCGCCGCCCAACGTGACGGGCGTCCTGCATTTGGGCCACGCGCTGACGGTCGCCATCGAGGACGCGCTCGTCCGCTTCCACCGGCTGAAGGGCGACGAGGTGCGCTGGACGCCCGGCTTCGACCACGCGGGCATCGCCACGCAGCAGGTGGTCGAAAAGCGGCTGTTGCGCGAGCAGAAGAAGCGGCTGGAGGACGTGCCGCCCGCCGAGTTCCTCGCGCTCTGCCACCGCTGGAAGGACGAGCGGATCCGCGACATCTCCGCCCAACTGCGGCAGCTGACCGCCTCGCTGGACTGGGACGATCTTTTCTACACGATGGACGAGGTGGGCAGCATTTCCTCCATTCACTCTCTTTGTTCTTTCGATTGCAGCGATTCGTGCGGGCGGTCCGGACGGCGTTCGTCGCCCTCCACCGGAGCGGGAAGATCTTCCGGTCGGATGGCCAGTGGTTTCTGGACTGCACCGAGGCGAACGCGGCCATTCGACGCGGTCTGGACGAGGGGAGCGTGAGTGCGCCGGGCGGGCAGCAACCGTTTCTTCTTCGTTCTTCAGTTTCACATCGACCCCGAGTGCACGAAAGCGAAGCTGCTGGAGTGGCTGAACAACAACGAGCCGTGGTGCCTCAGCCGCCAGATGTTGTGGGGGCACCGCATCCCGCTCTACCGGCGGACGGACGACGAGGAGCGCTGGGTGGCGGCCGAGAGCGTCGAGGAGGCCGCCCGACTGCTCGACGCGCCGCCCGCCGCGGTGCTCCAGTGCCCGGACGTGCTGGACACGTGGTTCTCGTCGGCGTTGATCCCGCTGGTGGTGGGCGGCGACTGGCCGCGCAACGCCCGCCCGACCGCCCCGCTGCTCGACCTCCTGCAGACCGGCCACGACATCATCGGCTTCTGGATCGCCCGCATGTGGACCGTCTGCCACGCCCTCACCGGCGAGTTCCCGTTCACGCGCGTCTCGCTGCACGGCATGATCCGCGACGCGCAGCACCGCAAGATGAGCAAATCGCTGGGCAACGTCGTGGACCCGCTGCACGTGATCAACGGCGTCAGCTTGAAGGAGATGCTCGCCGTCCTCCGCAACTCCAACCTGCCCGTTGAGGAGATCGGTTCGTTCGCAGAGGATTCTCTTATTCCTGACTACCCGTTGCAGACTCGGCAGTGAAGGCGACGAGGGCCGCCTACCCGCACGGCATCAAGCGCTACGGAACGGACGCCCTCCGCTTCGCCTTCTACAAACGGGACCTCTCCTCGCTGGACGTGAGCCTGAACCTGATCGAAGGGGCCAACGAGGGCCACAAGTTCTGCAACAAGCTGTGGAACGCCGTCAAGTACGTGCATATCGTGGCCGAGAAGCGGGCGGAAGTGTGCGGCGAGGGCGGCTCGGTGGATCGACTGGAAGAAGTGAGTTTTTTTCTTCTTTTTCGTGAGTTCCCTCTCGATTGCAGGCAGAACGGAGGGTTCTCGAGCGGCTGGACGCGTGTGTCGACGCCTTCAAGCGGCACATGGCGGCCGCCCACCCGCACTTGGCGTTCGGCGCCGTCTTCGACTTCCTGCTGCGGGACTTCTGCGACGTCTACTTGGTGCGTCCTCTCGCTCGTCTCCCCCACTGACCGCCCGTTCAGGAAGCGACGAAGAAGGACGTGTGGAGCGGGAACGCCGACCGACTGCCCACGATCGCCGCCGTCCTCTTGCTGGCCGCTTCGGTGGGGCTGCGGGCGATGGGCGTGTTCATGCCGCTGGTCTGCAACTTCCTCCTCGACGAGTGCTCCCACTTGGCGACCGGCGCCCCGTTCCCCTTCGATCGCCCCTCAACGCTCTTGAATGCGAACGGGGAAGAGACGGGAGAAGCCGCGCAGAAGACGGCCGAAGGAAGCAATTAGGTTCTTTGTTTCTTGTTTTTTGTTCAATAAATGATTAGGTTTAATTTTAACAGTTGTAACCGCGTAAAGGAACTTCTTCCTACGCGTTCTTCCTACCCGTAAGAAGCCATTGTGAGAAAACAGCCCTCACACTGGTTGTCCAGCGATCAATAGAAGGGAGCGTGATTAATCGAACGAAAAACGCCTCGTCGCTGAAAACCGACTCGTTGCTTTCGATTGCGGGGCGAATGGGGGGTCGGCGGATGATTAGAGTCCTGCGCCGTCCGGCTGATAACATCGACGAGAAGGCAAGCCTCCGTTCGCATAAATCAAACGTTCTCTTCGGTTTCGCTTCGATCAATTTGAGTTTTGAGTGGTGGTTCACGATCTGCGCACTGCTCTTCAATCGTTTCTTCCATTTAAGCGGTCGTAAATTCTGGAAAACAAGCGGCGGCGAGGGCAGCTGCCCGTTGAGTTGATTGATGCCGCCCTTCGCAACTTCCCGCCGGCTTCCTGATCGAAGAGCACGACCTCAGCGAATGCTGCACGCGCGACCTTGCGCAAATTCGAATTTCCTTTCGTACTGGTCCTACCGACCGCAAGCGTTGGACGATGAAAAGGCCGTTGGCTTCTTCTCCCGGCTCTGTGGTTGTAAAGCGAACGGCCGGCGAACTTCCGCCGTCTTCCGGCGGCCGAGCGGACATCCGCGGTTGCCGTCCGCGGGAACGCGAAGAAGATGGATGAGGAAGAAGTTGGTTCGGTTCGGGAGTTCAGCGAGTGGCCGTTCATCTTTTTAATCGAAACGCAGAGGGGGGCTTGTTCGCAACAACTCGGCTCTCGGCATTCCGCCGGTCGTCGGCTATCGCCCGGACAACACCCGCATTCGTCTTCCGGTTTGTTCGGACTCGTTTTCGGTTCATCAATCACGCGGACACACGACTCTGCAGGGAAAACGGACGGCACTTCGGGGCGCCAATTTTGAGCGATGCGCCCCGCTCGTCCGCTTTGTTCCGATGCTCCACTCGCTGCCCGCTCGCCCGCCTACCGTTCCCATCACTCTTCTGCCGCCCCGCTCCTCTCGAGCGGGAATCTCGACCACTCGGCCCTCCGCTCGGCCTCCCGCTCATCAGCCGCCCGTCAATCGCCGTGGCACATTTTAATCCGCCGCCGCGATCTGCCCGCCGCGCCTGTCGAGGGCCGCGGGAGCGCCGAGCCCTCCGACCGGCTCGTGTGCGCCGCCCGTGCCCAGTCGGAGGGCTGCGGAGCGCGGCGGCGTCTTTCTTTGGCCGATTTATGGCCGCATTTGGGGCTAATTTATGGCCACCCGCGACGCCCTTTCCGATTGCAAACGATAATTACCGCTCGCACTTCATAAAGGCGACCATTTACACGCCATTCCGTTGATTTATGGCTCATGCTTCCGGTTTGCTCGCTTTGATTGCTTGCTCGCTTGATTACCGGCCGCGTAACTCATCCATGACCGTGTCGGCTGACCGTTCGCTTGCAGCGATTGATGTTCGGAGGAGAACGACGAACGAATGAAGAAGAATCGGAAATGGTCACTTCTCTTCGGGAACGCCTTCTGTTCGTTGCTCCTCCTCTTCTTCCTCTTTGCCGTGACCCTGTTGTCGTCGAGTGATCGTCAGAGGGAGCTGCTGTACCGGAGAGCGCGAAGTATGATCGGTGAGCTCCGGCTTCTACAATCAATCCACCTTTCGCTCGTTGCAGACCATCCGCAAAGACGAGCGGTTCGCGACTTCTTGCCGCCAATTTCGCTCGTGGGATCCGAGTGGAGATTTCCGCCGCCGGACGGCCAACCGGTGGGCGACTGCGCGGAGATTCCGGCCGTCTCGCAAGAAGACGCGATCGTTGCGGAAGGCTTCAGCAAGCGAGTGCATCGCTTCGGCCGGGTGGTCATCAAGCGGCCGCTCCTGCGGGAAGGACGGGCCTTCCGCGAGTGTGTGGGGCGTGGGCAGAACGAAGTTGGTTCTCCGCCCGACTAGTCGAATGACCGCTCCTTTCAGACGGCCTGCTTGGACAACGAAGTGAACGGATTTCTCGTGGAGATCGGCCTTCTGCTTCGATTTCGCGGAGATCCCAACGTCCCGAAGGTAAACAGCCAAAACGAAATCTCTCGGTTGATCGGTTCGTTCAGATCTTCGCCTACTGCATTCCGCACTCCTTTGCCAACGGAAGCGAGTCGCTGGCGATCGTCGTGGAGGGCGGCGAGCCCGTCGATCTCCTCGGCTTCTTGGCACTCGATTGGAGGAAACGAGTGGACTTCGTGCGCGAAGTGTTATTCTTCTTGCGGCGCGCGCAACCCGTGAACTTCGGCGACTTTCGGCGGCAGCAAGTGAGTTCATTTGGTCGCCCTGTCCTCTCGAACACTCCCGTTCGTTCAGTTCGTGGTCGGCGAGAACGGACGGCCGATGTTCGTGGATTTCGACGACGTTTCTATCGGCTCGAACGGAACAGAAAGTGAGTTCTTTCGCTCTTTCCTCTCATCCACTCTCTTTTCCAGATTCCGATTCTCAAAACGCGGCCCGGAAGGTCTTCGAGGAGTTCGGCGACCAATTTCTTTGGATCGGACGGCCGCCGGGCGGTGCGCCGACTTTGGAACGAATCCGCGACCACTTCCAACGGCAAACCCTTGATCTCGAGAACTTCTCGCAGCTTGTGGACGAATTGAAAGCGGGCAATTGAAGTGCGGGTACAGCGAGCGAAACGTGTATTCTCACCGTTGATCTCCATTCTTGATGTGAATAATTTCTGGTTAATAAACAAGAAATCGAGTTCTCTTGGATATGATCTCCTCAAAGCTCAGTTCAAGGTCGTCGGCCAACGAAGTTGTCAGAACGGAAAAGAATGGCCGCCTGTCCGCACGCTTGCGGGCGCAGTTCGCCACGCTCGGTGCCATCCGATCGGCTTCGCTTTTTTGTGAAATTCTTCTCGTTCCGTTTCGATTCCGTCAGAAGCCGCAATCATGGTGCTCGACCCGAAGGCCAAGGACAAAGCGAACCAGCTGTCCACGTACCGCGACCAGCGGTTCAGCGTGAGTTCCACCCATTTGTTTGTTTACATCCGGTCGTTTCGTTCAGGGCTCGATGCGAGAGCAGGAGGACCGCCTCTCACGCTCGTCCACGCTCTACATCGGCAACCTGAGTTACTACACGACGGAGGAACAAGTGTACGAGTTGTTCTCGCGGGCGGGCCACGTGCGGCGCGTGATCATGGGCATCGATCGGTTTTCGAAGACGCCGTGCGGCTTCTGCTTCGTCGAGTGCGTTCTCCTGTCCGTCCTGTACTCTCCTTCATTTCGGTCTTGCAGGTACTACGCGCGGGACGATGCGGAGAACGCGATCCGTTACATCAACCAAACGCGTCTGGACGAGCGCGTGATTCGCTGCGATTGGGACGCGGGCTTCGTGGAGGGCCGGCAGTACGGGCGGGGCAAACACGGCGGTCAGGTGCGTCCTCTTCTTTTCATTCTTTTGTATTTCTTCTCTATTCAGGTGCGCGACGAGTACCGGACGGAGTACGACCAGGGCCGAGGCGGCTGGTCGAAGGCGGTCGGGCCGGACAACCGCCGTCGTTGATCTCTCCCTTATTCGCTTTGATCTTCCATTCATTTAATCTTATTGTCCATCCATAAACTATTCTTCCGTTCACTCGAATCCATCCAATTGCTTGATGCTCTCGATGATCGGGGCGTAGATCTCGCGCCCGCTCGTCAGACCCCAAATGTAGTCGAGGTGCGAGAAGCGGGGCAAACGGACGACTTCCTGCAAGCAACTTTGTTTTTTCTCCCACTCATCTCCCTCACGGCCAGCGTTTTGCGGAGGTTGGGCAGCAGGAACTCCTCCACGTCCTCGCGAGTCGAAAGCCAATCGAAGTCGCTCAGAAACAGGTGGACGGGGACGCGGATCTTCCGGAGATCGAAGGCGACGGGCGTCGTCTGGAATTCGAAGAACACTTGGCTTCAGCGTTCTTCTTCTGCCCACCTGTCCGTAGTGCACGAAGTTTTGAGTCGGGTCGCCGTAATCGAACGTTTGGAAGCGGCCGCTGTTCACGAGCTGCGTCCAATGGAGCATGTTCTTGAGCGATGTGCCGGCCGGTGCATTTGTTGTGTACACGTCTAAGCGGGTCTAAAACAGCGGATGATTATTGATGAAAGCGGGCAGAGCACCGTGTTCAGGAGGCCGACATCCGGCCCGGCGGTCATGAAAACGAGGCTGCTGCACAGCTCGTCGCTGATCGGATTCGTGCACGCGACCTGCGAGGAGTAGGCGGTGAGGAGATCGGCTTGCAGGTACTCTCGGTCGCCGCCCAGCTTGTAGTCGACCTGCAAAACACATGGAATTCATGAATCCCTGTGCTTTTCACTCACTTCCATCAACACCTGGGTGGCGGCCAACAGTCGAAAGAGGCCCTGGATTTTCTGCACGCGGGCGATCGGGGCGAGCGCGAACAGCCGGCGGATTCGCGACGCAAAGGCGGGATCGTGAGCCAAGCGGGCGAACACCTGCGTGCTCCCTTGCGAGTGGGCGACCACGTAGACCGACTGCTGGCCGCTCACTTCCGCGATCTTCCCCACGAAAGCGTCCAGATCTCGAGTGGCCATTTCGTACCACCTGAAGAACTCCGCAATCCTTCACTTTTCTTCCGGTTGATGCTCACGTGAAGTTCCAGAACGGCTTGTCGGTGGCGCTCAGCAGCGTGTGGTTTCTCCCGAAGATGTTCCCTCGGTTGTTTGCCAACCACACGTCGAAGCCGGCATCCGCGAACATGAAGCCTGCCGAGTCGTGGGCGTGGTTGTCGACCCAACAGGCCGAAGAGGTCTGCAGCCCGTGCACGAAGAGGACCACCGGCCGCTTCGTCGAGCCGCTCTCCTCCCGTCCGTGCGGAATTCGGTGCATTTGGAGGACGTAGCCGTCCGCCGTGACCGCTTCGTGGACCTCCACCGGGTACCCGTGGTATTTGATCAGTTGATCCTGGAACCAACCCTGTTTGTGAGAGAGAAAAGGGCACTCACGGTACGCATCCCTGCTTCCGGATTGATGGCCGAGCAGAGTGCAAAGAACAAGAGGAAGAAGAAGACGGAAGACGTGCGGACGATCGGCGACTCCATCGCGCTCTTCAGCGACCTTCGAATGGACGCCCAACGAGCCCCGATCGCCGGTTTTATCGCCCTCGCCCTCGGAATGCGGAATCAGGATTATTTCGAGTGGATTGCGGCATCCAAGGGCGTCGACGAGAATCCCAGGGAAACAAACAAGCGGGCGGGCAGGCGGGCGCCGCTCAAATGAGCGGAACTCCGCACTCTTTCCGCATCAAACAGCACACAAACAACACGCCTGCTCTGTCGACACGCCGCTTTATTCCAGAAGCTCCCGCTCGTACAGAAGAGAAACAAAAAGAAGATCAAACATCCGTGGGGGCGTCGCCGTCGCCCGTCGTTCGCTTCTTGGCGGCGGACGAAGTGGCGCTCTTTTCCTGCCGCTTTCGGAGCACGAAGCGCTCCTCTTCGGGCACGTTCGGCGCGTAGCGGATCGGGTAGTGGACGCCGTCGTCCGTCGGCGTGCTCAACGGCAGGAACCAGAAACCCCAGCCGTAGACCGCCCGCAGGTTGCGCGCCATCCCGACGTTGTAGGTGGCCGTGAGGTCCGATCTGAACGAGAGTGGGCGGAGGAAGGCGGCGGGTGGACAAACCGAAAGACGGGCGGCTTCCCTTGCTCGCAGTTCGTCTCGTTCGTGAGCGACAACTCCACGTGGTAGGTGAACAGTTCGCCGATTTGGTTGTACGCAAAGAATCCCTGGACGGCGGCCGAAAGCCCCACGTGTACGAGATTCCAAACGTCGCGGAAATAGTCGCCGTTCAGGTAGAAGCGGAGGACGCCCTCCATCGTCGTGGTCAGAACCCTGAACAAAACGGAAGGGATTCTTGAAGACGGTGGAAACAAACCAGAAGTGCGTGAACCATGCGTACGAAAGGAACAAACAGAAGAACTTGTAGTTGCCGTGGCAAACGCATCGATTCAACCAGGCTGCAACGAATCGATTCGCCGAGTGGAAGAAAGGAGAAAGACGAACGGCAATGGTGGTCGAAGCGGGGAACACAGAAGCCGCACGAGTTGCAATGCCGCGCCCGGTCCGTCTTCAACACACGGCACTTGTAGCAATACCTGCAGGCAGAAAAGGGTCGCTTGAAGGACAGGCACTCGCAGACCTCAACCGCCCCCAATGGTCGACCTCGGCCACGTCCCGGTGGAGTCCCGCCTCAAAGGCCCATCGGTCGAGCGTCCACTTCTGCTCGGCGGTCTGCTCGAAGTTCGAGGAGTCGGGCACGAAGTCGCCCTTCTCGTTTTGCGGCGTGCACTTCGCAAGAAGCTCGTGGACGTGATCGGGAGCCTGAAAGGCGGCAGGTGAGCGGAGAAGCGGGAAAACTCACTTTGAAGCGATCGGGCACTCGAGACGTCTTCGTGATCACCGCCCGCAGCAGGCTGGCGAGCATCAGGACGAAGAGGACGTGGTAGACGGCGAGGTAAACGGCCACCTGCAGCGGGCTCTCGAGCATCCGGCCGCACACGATCCACGTGTAGACGAACCACCTGCAAGCGGACGGCCATCATGGAGGACGGGGCAGAACTCACTCGTAGGCGTAACTCAAGAGCTGCCCCAAAAGAAGTGCGTTCAAGCAGAACTCCAGCAGAATGCCGAGAATCGGCTGTTTTTGGCGCACTCTCCGCACCCACAGGTAGACGTCCTTCACTTCCATCGGGACGAGCGACCGCACGAGCGAGTGGGTGGACGAACTGACTATGAGAAACGAAAAGAACGGCAGCTGCTCGTATGCAAACTCGTTGAGGCTTGCGCCCTTTCTGTGCTGCCGCTTTTTGACGGAGTGAGTTCGATTTACGAGCAGAACCTGCAATCAGTGTCGAGTGCCACACCATCCTTTCAACAGACACCATCCGTTGAAGCAACTGTTTATTATACAAGCACAGAGCAACATCGTTTGGTGGATCGAATACTGAGAACGAGAGTTGTTTGGAAGCAGAACAACGTTAGCCGGAGGAAAACAAAAGAAGCGAATGGGGAAGTGAACAAACGAGCGGTCGACTACACAACGACTAATACAACGGGCAACATAAAGAAGTGTAGGCTGAACGGAGATTATCGAAGCGAGTTCAATCCGCGAGTTCAGAACCGCTCGACAAACTCGACGCTCTCGGTGGGCGGGCACTCGACGCCGAACTTGACGACGAACTCGCGTTCTTCCGACGGGTTCAACACGACTGTCCACTCCAAATTATGTGCGTCGGTAAGACGAGTGCCCACTTCGGGCGCCTTCAAGCGGCTCTCGTCGTTGGTCGCCGCCGCCGGTTGGTTCGAGTTGGCGGTCGGCGGGGCGGCCAGCTTCAGCTCGGGCGCGTACAATTTCACCTGAACAAAGAAAAGGTTATTGCAAGGAAGGAAGTGTAAGGAGTGAGCGATTGCTGCCGAAGCAAACACCGCTTTGTTCACGTATCCTGCAGTTCTCGCTTCTTGCCCGTCCGACCCGCATGCACGCCTCTCCTCGAACCCACCTTGATCTTTTCATCGGTGCTCTTTGGCACGTGGGTGATCATCGTGAGGACGATCGGCTCGTCCTGCTTCGTGTTCTTCACGACGATCTTCTGCTCGTTCATCGTGACCGACGTCTTGGTCAGCATGCCCGTCTGGAAGCACGCGATTGAATCGATTAGATGCGAAAAGAACCCACTTGTTGCTGGTACTTGTGGACCGGCTTGTTCGTGACCTTGACCGTCGGGTCGACGCCCAGCGAACAGTCGAACTTCTCGCCCGTGGACACGGGTTTGATTTCCACCTGCAAGCGAAAGAGAGGTGGATTGCGCTGATTCTTCACTCACTTTGGTGGAGAACGAGTTGTCCACATAGACCGAGGCCGTCCCGCTGAGCAGCGGGTAGCTGCTGGAGTTGAGCATCGAAGCCGTTAGGTAGACGTTTGTGCTCTTGCTCGGAACGCAGTCGAAGTGGAGGACGGGCTCAAGGTCGAGCGAGACGATCGTCACCTTGTGGTCGCTGCCATCCGACGGAATCGTTTTCTTCTGCTTGACCGCAAAAGTGGTCGACAAAGCGTGGTGCTCGGCCTTGTACTGCGGAGCGGCCATGCAGTAGGCGATCTCCGGCTGGGCCTCGTCCATGTCGAACTGCGCGTTCGAAGCGGCCGCGGATCCGAACAGGCTGAAGGGGGAATGAAAGAAGGATCAAGTGTAACGAACCTTGTCCTCGCCGTCTTCATCATCGCGCGCGGCGGGGCGGCGAACGTCGGCGGGGGCGGCGGCTTGAAGAGCTGCGCCTGGAGCGTCCCGATCGGCGGCAACGCGGCGCCCGAGCGGGGCTGCGCGGTGCTCAGGATGAGGTTCACCTCAGACCAGTCCTCTCCTGAATTCTGCCCAATGTTCGCGTAGTAGTTGAGCTTCAGCTTGGGCTTCGACTCGGTGGTGAGGACGCGGATGTCGTAAAAAGGCGTCCACCAGGCGTTGTTCACTTGATAGGTCAGCTCGATCTCCGCCTGCGACACCTCGGTCGACTCCAGCGACACGCAGATCGAACTGGAACGAGGGAAGAAGTGAACTCGGGAGGGAGGCCGCGGAACGAACCGCTTGACGTTGTTGTGGAAGCGGAGGGTGCTGATCTGATTGCGGAGTTTGATCAGCTCCTCGTCCAGCGTGCGCACTTCGAGCTCCGACTTGCGCACCTTCGTGTTCAGCTCGACGGCCTTCCGCTCGTGGTACCCGTAGAAGTTCTCGAGCGTCTCCTCCACCCCCGCATCGAAGCGAAGCAACTCGGGAGTGTCCTTACGGGCCAACGTCACCTTGCCCAGCTGCAATCAAACAAGGTCATGGTAAGAACAAGGCGCGAAGGACGAACGTTCTTGACCACGTCGTCCAACGAAGCCAGCCGGTTTTGGTAGACCTTCAGAAGGTCGTTGATCGTCGCCTTCTTCAGCTCCAACTCCTCCAGCTCCTCGACCAGCTTGCGGACTTGCGGCGTATCAGTCTCGCTGTCCGTTGCATGATCAACTTTGTATTGAACCTGCAGAAAATGCGTGTAGAGATTAACGGAAGAAGGGAATGGGGGACGAGTCCCGTAAATCTTTCAAGCAGTAATTGTATCAAATGAATCATCTAGCTGGTACGCAACAATTCTACCCCGCAAAAGACGAACCTCGTGGATGGTGGCCTTTCCCTTGCCCTCGACGCGAATCGAGTCCGGCTCGATCGACGAGCATACGTTCTGCAAACGCGCAATTACATGAATACAACGGGTGCCAACGAACGTTGATGACGACGTTGTTGAAGCCGGGGTGGAGTTCGACGGTGAAGACTCGCTTCAGCTCCGCCCGATCCGTGAAGACGGTCACCTGCTCGAGGGGGAGGCCCGCGCCTCGAGCAGCTTCTCGACCACCACCGTTTGACTCATTCTGTTTCCGTTTGTCTGCAACAAACGCGTTGAACTGGATGCGGAAAGGAACCCGTTAGGCCGCGGTTCTTTTTGGTTAAGCGAGGGAGAAAATACAGAGCGACTGAAAACCGGAACGGGGTTCAAGAAAGTTGGACGACGTGTTGCCGAGGTGGGTGGATCAAGTGAATGAATGGCCGCAAGGACAAGCCGTGATTACAAACGACGAAAGGAGAGCTCGTAATCCCCGAAACACCCACCAAATGCCCGCAGAACAAACAAAAAGAGCGACGGTTGGTTCTTCTTTTTATTTCGAACTCAAACGAGCGGGCAGGCGGCGTTCGGCGATCAAACCGCCAAACCTTCCGGTCGGTCGGGACGGCGGAGAAGAAGAGCGATGTGAATCAGCGCAACAAATGGGCGAACCGAGGGAGGACGAGTGAGTGATCATAAAAGCCGAACGCCGGTCGCCCGCAACGGCGATTACGCAACCGCCCATCCATTCAGCCAGCGGGTGGATGAGTCAAAGCGGAACGATTGGAAAAGACGAAACACTGGACTACAACGCGGATAGACACGAATAATCTGATTGCACGACCACAAACTCTATTGCTTCTCCGAGGCTGAACATTTGGACTGAAAAGAGAAATTCAACAACGATCGCAAGTGGCGAACAAACGAGCGATTGCCGCCATAAAACGAGTGAATGCGGGTGTTGAGCGCTGCGGACCGCAGAGCAACGAGCAAAAAGAACCGGAGAGCAACGAGAAGGACGGCCGGGAACGTTTCTTTTCCGCTTTTGCCTCGTTTGCTCCGCTCTCGCCCGCTCGTTCGGGGCGGAGGAACCGCTCGCAGGAAAAGAGCGAACGAGTGTGGAAATCCACGGACGTTTCGCCGTCTTTTTTTGTTTGCTGTTGGTTTGCAAAAAGGATTTCGACACGGTGGAAGTGGAAAAGAAGTCGCACAGTGAGAACACTCGTCGTTCTTTTTTGTCCCCAATCACCATAGCAATTGCTCCGTTTCCATTCTCGTCTACTCGCTTGCTTCAACAAAGCGACACAACTTGTGGTTAGCTAGAGAACCGGAGAGATAAATTATTTTACTGGTCGAATGTACACGACAGAAATCAATTCACAGCTCAGAAATCGGTGGCCGCCACGTCCACTTCGATGAAGATCTCATTGTGTGTGATCATGGCGGCTCGAGGCGATCGATTGTTCACGACGATTCGAATGCGCTCACGCTTCGGTCCGCGAATCGGTCGAGTGAGGGACACGACGGCTGCAACCGGAGGGTTCATTCAGCCTTGTGTTTCCGCACGCACCGACATTCGTGCCCTCCTTGCGCACGTGGAAGTCCCGTCTGTTCCAGAAGTCCATGATGAACTCGGCCCGGAAAGGGATCGGCATCATGACCGTGACGCGAGAGATCTGCAGTCAACCAAATGAACTCATTGCTCACAATTAAGCGAGTACTCCAACGGAGCGTCCAGCTTCGTGACGGTCGGAATGGCGCGATATTGATAGAGAAACTCTTGAGTGTAGTTGGCCAAACACGCACTGTCCCACACGGGGCACCGCTTCAGGCACGAGTAGCCGTCGTCGACCAAACTGCAAACAGGCGGCTTGAAAAGAATCACCTATCGTTTGTCGGTCTGTTGGTCACAGCAGGGCAGACGTCCAAAAATATTTTCTAGCAGCCATTAACGAAGCGATAAAGAATTATTTTTCCATGAGGGTCGGTTACCGAGTAGACTGTTTATTCATTCGTTAATGCGGGTGTCAAACAAACGGTTATCGAGTGAGTGAGATCAAATCAAACAGCTGCCTTTGCACACGGCTCAAACGAAGCTGAAGTGTCGATGGTGGTGTTGATGCTGAGGTTTGTGGTGAGGGGCCGGCCGGTGCTGGGAGACGAAGACGAACAGGTTGGCCACGTACTTGCCGCTGAATTCCTCGTTGTTGGAGAGGCGGAGGACGAGCTCCAGGTGGACGGTCTGCGGGCCGTCCAGCGAGTCGCGCAGCGCGATCACCGCGGAGTTCCGATCGTCGCCCTTTTGGATGAGAAAGTTCTCCCGCACAGCAGCCGCCACACCGTAAGCCTCTTCAATCAAACATGGAGGATGAACGGTTGTTAGTTGGGCGGATTACCGGGCGTCGCGTTCACCAGTCGCAGTTCGAATTGCATCGTCGAGTTGGCCGAAGCGGGGCCGCGCATGGAGAAGAGCGTGATCGACGTGCGCAGCGTGGAGATGTTCACGTGTCGCGGGATCGCAATTGATCCGACCTGACCGCAGCCCTGTTCTGTGCGCTCCCGAGTGGATTGTTTCCTGCCGCCTCTGTCTCGGGCATTCCGCCCGCTTGGTGCCGTCCGTCTCTACCCGACCGCCTTTAATCATCACTTCCTTCCTTCCCGTCCGATCCGACTGTCGCCGATCGCCTCTCCGGGAATAAACTCAATCGCCCTTTCGTCTTCCTCCCTCGGCTCCACTGATCGACCACGAGGTCCGATCATTGGCGACCCAGAGACCGATCTAATCGAATCTCAACAAGGAGCCCGCAGGAGAACCAAAGGTGAAAGTTTGCCCGATTTTTCTTGTTTGCTGTCGTTGAATTACAGGCAAAATGGAGAGAGAGGCCTTCAGTCAGCCCCACGCACAGGGGACGATCACCCGCGCGGTTGCCGAGATCGACAAAACGCTCGTCGAGCTCAAGAAACTCGACTTCAACAACTCCTCGCCGGCGAATGTCGGTAAGTTGAAGGATTTCAGAGCGAAGCTCGCCACGAAGATCGCCGTCGTCGAGAAGCACGAGGCGAGGTGGCTGGCGTACGGAGATCAGCCCGCCCTCGACAAGTACCGCGAGGCGACGTGCGACTACGCGGACGCCGTGGATCAAGCGGACGCCCAAGTCCGGCTGATCGCGGACGCCCTCTCCACGCAGCAGACGCCCGCGCCGTTCATTCCGACCGGAGCGACGGGCACAGGCGCGCAGCACATCGCCGCCATTCTCGCGCAGATCCAGCAGCGGATCGCGACCTTCGTGTACCGCCCCGAGCGGGATCAGACGTTCGAGGTTTGGTTTCAGCGATTCCAGGGCACGATCGAGGACAAAGCCGTCGGACCAGAGGGCCACCGATCGCTCCTGCTGGCCGCCCTCGGAGGGGAGGAGTTCGCCCGTCTGCAGTCCGCAGTCGCCCCGAACATCCCGTCCGCGATGCCGTACGAAAATCTGGTCAAGTCCCTCCTCTCCCAATTCCCCGCTACTCGTTCGATCTTTCAGCGGCGGATGGACGCCCTTTCGATGACCCACGAGGCCGGAGAATCGGTGCGCGAGTACGGCGAGCGCCTGAACGCCGCCTTCTCCCGCGCCAAGTGGAAGGACATGGAGCCCGCGCACGTCCAGGCCCTCCTCTTCGCCGTCGGTCTCAAGCGGCCGGAGGACCGCAAGATCCAGGAGGCCGCCCTCTCGATCATCGAGGAGAAGGAGGGAGCGGCGACCATGGAGCAGCTGCTCGAGAAATGCGAGCGCGTGCTCGCCGTCGCCAAGGACCGCGCCCGCGCCGCTGGCAAGAGCGGCCCCGCGGAGATTCTCGGCGTCCACTCCCCGACTGACCGCTCCCGATTGCAGAAGCAAGGAGCGAAGGATCGCGGCCGCTCCCGCACGCTCGGCCGCAAGGATCCCGGCCGCCGCGACGACTCGCGGACCGCCCGTCAGTGCTGGAGATGTGGCCACCGCGACCACCACCCGAACGACTGTAAGTTCAAGGAGGCCGCGTGTTTCAGATGCAAAAAAATTGGTCATCTCGCCCCGCAGTGCGACCGCCACGAGCGGATCGCCCTCGTCTCCATCAGCACCGTCGACGGAGAGGTCGACCATCGCCTCTCGCTGCCGATGGAGGTCAACGGCCAGCCGCTCACCCTCCTGCTCGACTCCGGAGCGACCGTCAACGCGCTCGGCCTCGCCGAGTGGCAGGCGATCGGGACTCCCGATCTGGACGACGCCCGCACCCGAGTGACCGGCGCGAACGGGAAGGACATCGAAGTGGCCGGCAGCTTCCACGCGGAAGTCCGATGGAAGGGCCGCCGATCGATCGAGCGCTTCCTCGTCCTCCACCGTCCGGAGACGGCGCTCATCGGAGTCCATCTGATGCGGAAGTGGACGTTCCTCTCCGTCCCGACCGAGCCGCCCGCCCGACTGCCGTCAAAGCACGTCGAATGGCGAACGCCGCTCGAGAGTGTGAAACTCGTGGACCGACTGGACGTGCCCGTCGACCGAGGAGTCGACCGGAAGAACTACCGGATGTCCATCCAAAGCGTCGACTCGAAGGACCGCAAGAAGAAGCGGGTTCCCTGCAGCGAGCGACGAGCCCCCGCCGACTCCGAGCGAGTCGAAGTGATCGGCCTGATCAACGCCGAAGACCCGCACATCAACGGGACGCGGAACTCGAACGGCAAGTTTCCGCAGCCCGCCCCGCGGGGGCGCGGCAATCGTTCGTTTCAGGCAGTGATGCGAGCCGAGCGCAAGAAGAAGCCGCCGCATCTGCCGCCCCCGACTGCCGAGTCGGACAAGAGCGAGATCATCGGGCTGATCGAGAGCGAGGACAACGTGGAAGTGGAGGACCCGCTGGACCAAAAGGAAGTTTGGCTCTAAGAGAGCGACCTCCCGACGCGCATCCAAGTGTCTACTTGCAGAGATCCCACGCTCCAAGCCGTCAGCCACCGCATCCGCAAGGGCTGGAAGCGAGCGGACGGGCAGGACGCCCTCCTCGCGCCCTTCGCCGCCTGCCGCCGGGACCTCCGGGTGGCCAAAGGAGTGATCCTCTTCCGCGGACGGCCGGTGGTCCCCGAAGACCTCCGCCCGCTCGCGCTCCGCATGCTCCACGATGGGCATCCGGGCGCGACGAAGATGAAGCTCCTCGCCCGTCGCCACTTCTTCTGGCCGGGCATCGGCCGCGCGATCGAGTCGAAGGCAAACGAGTGCCCCGACTGCGCGCTGAACGCCGCCACGCCACGCAAGATCCCGCTCGCCTCGTGGCCCGAGCCCAAGCACGTGTGGGACCGCGTGCACATCGACTTCGGCGGACCCATCGGACGAGAATGGATTCTCGTGGTCATCGACGCCAAGTCCAACTTCATCATCGCGAAACGACTTCGAAGCACGACGGCCGACCGCACAATCGCCGTCCTCAAGGACATCTTCAATCAGTTCGGCTGCCCAAAGACTCTCGTCTCCGACAACGGCCCTCAGCTCTCTTCCTCCCTGTTCGCTTCCTTCTGTTCCTCCCACTCCATCACGCATTTGTTTTCTCCCCCCTATCATCCGCAGTCCAATGGGGTCGCTGAGAAGGCCGTGGGGATCGTGAAATCCCTCGTCCTGAAGGAGGGGAAGGGCCTGCAGGCGTTGAGTCGAGTCCTCGGCGTGCACAACCGCCTTCCGTCCGCCGCCCTTCCGAACTCCGCCTCGCCCGCCGAGATCTTCTTCGGACGCCCGATCCGAAGCCCGCTGGACGTCTTCCAGCCGTCGGATGTCTCCATCCCCGACAAGAAGCCGTCGGATGCCACCATCCCCAACGAGAAGCCGCCGGACGCCTCCATTCCCGACGCAAACCCGCCGAGCGAGAGCCCCGCCGCCGCGAAGTTCCGCCGCCACGCCGCTCGCCGCCGCCGTCTCCAAGTGGGAGACCGAGTGCTCTTCCAAGACCAGCCGAACGTCCGCACTCAAGGCCGCATCTCGAAGTTCATCGGCCGCGCCCTCGTCCTGATCGACGTCCCCGATCGAGGACCCGCCCGTCGCCATCGGAATCAAATCGTCCGAGTGCTCCGCGACGCCCACAACCCGACCGACTCGCACCTGGGCCCCGACCATCCGGAAGGAGCCGAGGATTGAAGATCGATCCGCCTGAAGCTCCCCTGAGGACTCTTCTGTCTATCCCCCATTCCCCCAATAGTCCTCTCCGTCGCCTTCAGCGATCAGTTGTCTCTTCGCCTATTCCCCCTCGTCCCGTCCTTCCGTAATTTATTCTTTTGTTCCCCCTCGTAGTACTCCACTCTTTTGTGTTGGGGAAGGGATGATCCGACCTGACCGCAGCCCTGTTCTGTGCGCTCCCGAGTGGATTGTTTCCTGCCGCCTCTGTCTCGGGCATTCCGCCCGCTTGGTGCCGTCCGTCTCTACCCGACCGCCTTTAATCATCACTTCCTTCCTTCCCGTCCGATCCGACTGTCGCCGATCGCCTCTCCGGGAATAAACTCAATCGCCCTTTCGTCTTCCTCCCTCGGCTCCACTGATCGACCACGAGGTCCGATCAGCAATGTGTTGCCACGAGATGTGGACGGGATTCCGGCGGCAGCGTTCGGAGAGCGGATTCGCGCACAAATTCGCCTTCCGCACGCATCGACTGCAAGCGGCGGTTAGCGAGAGAGTTAGTGGGAGAACAGCATTGCAAGCAACACGACAAACTACTCTCCAATAATCCCTTTCCCACTCACTTCTTGTAGTGCTTGTCGATCACGTAGTTCTTCGGGCAAATGATCTGTTGGCAGCGGAAACTCCCGAGCGTGTTCACGCACAAATCGTCGGTATTTGGACAGCCGATCTCGCCGCACTCGTCGATGTCTGAGCAAAAATGGAAGAGTTGAAAGGATGGAAGAGGAAGAGGAGACCTTTGCACGTGACGCTGTCCTCGAGCAGGAGGTAGCCGGACGGGCAGGTGCATTTGAAAGAGCCGGGCGTGTTCTCGCACTCGCCCCTGAACGAAAGTGAAAAGAAGCTCGAGGAGCACACTCACATGCAGAGCTGATTGCCCGCTCCCGCCCACGTGGCGCACTCGTCGATGTCCTCGCAGCTGAGCTCGTTGGCGCCCAGCTGAAAGCCGCGTTCGCAAACGCACTGGTAGCTGCCCGGCGTGTTGATGCACCGCTGCTGGCAGCGAGCCTCTCCAGTGCTGCACTCGTCAATGTCTAAAGAAAAGAGCGTAAATGTCTTTACTTGCGGAATCAACCCAACCGTCGCAATGCCGTCCGTCGGCGCCCAGTCGGTAGCCGGCCGTGCAGTGGCAAACGAACGAGCCGATCGTGTTCTCGCAGGTCGCGTGCTGCGAGCAGATGTGCCCGCGGAACTTCACGCACTAAACAGCCCACTAATCATGCACCCTTCCTTCTCCCGCCCACCTCATCCACGTCCTCGCACCTCCTCGTCACTTCGTTGAACTCGTAGCCCGCCCCGCAGCGGCATTTGAAGGTGCCCGGCAGGTTGATGCACTGCAGGTTTCCGCACGAGTGCAGATTCGTTTCGCACTCGTCAATGTCTGCAACAAGGAGGTAGAAGATTGTTGAACAAAAAGGCAGCTGACCCAAACAAAACCCGGAGGTTTTGTCCATTCGGTAGCCGGGCGCGCACAAATTCCCCTTCTCTTGGCAACGGTAGCTGCCGACCGTGTTGATGCACTCCTCGTAGCTCCCGCATTTGTGCGGGGTTGCGCACTCGTCCACGTCTTTAAACAACGATCATTTAAGGGTGAAAGAAGGGAAACGAACCTTCGCATCGTCCCTCTCGCGCCAAGAAACCGGCCGGGCAGGCGACGGACGTGCACTCGCCGGTGCTCTCGTCGAGCAACTCGTTCGCTCCGCACTCCTTCTTGTAGCAGCGGTAGGAGCCCGGAGTGTTGCGGCAATAGTACGGCGTTTGGCAGTTGTGAGCGCCCAGATTGCACTCGTCCACGTCTGCAGCACAAAGTCAATGAGCAAGATCCCGCGGATTCTTGGATGGCGAAATTTTGAGGTTAATCAACACGTTAGAACAATCACGGCACCCATCTGTTAGATCAATTTCAAACTCACCCACGCACTGCTCCGTCTCGCTGTCCAGCGCGTAGCCGGTGCCGCAGCTCAACGTGCGGATGCACTTGTACGAGCCGGGTGTGTTCAAACAGCGCTGCGATTCGAGGCAATCGCCCACCAACAGCAAACACTCGTCGATGTCTGCAGGAGGATTAATTGGATTAAGTGGAACTTAAGGAGTTAGACGAGCGAGGGAAACACGGGGGATAAGCCAGATGAATTGATTACCGACCCACACACACGTAGCCCGCATCGGACCAGTAGAAGCCGGGCATGCAGGAGCATTGGTAGCTGCCCTCGCTGTTCAGACACTGCGTGTTCGGCTCCAAACAGATGGGATCCCCGAAACACTCGTCCACGTCTGCAATCAAGCGTACGGAGGGGTGGAATGTTTGACGTCAAGGGGAAGGTGCAACAGAAGAAGTCGCGGAAAAGGACAAGCACACAAAAGAAACACGCTGTTAGAAGCATTAAAGAGACATTCATTAAAATGTCAGCGGCCCCTAAACACGCGTTAGCGGCTTCTAACACGCAGCACGGCATTCATTTTTCGATCGACTTTTCGTAACCTCGAAAGAACTGACCAACACAACGACGAGCGGCGGCATCAAAACGGAATCCCGGCGAGCAACTCGACGGCGAGCGCGGCCGGTCGACGGGTCGATTCGCTCGTCGCTCGTCCGCCTCCAGCTTCTCTACGCGATTTGAAGCTAGCGGGCGGATTTCGCGCAGCGGCGGGTCGGGATCGCAACGATAGTGGCCGTTGGGCATTGAGACGCATCGACTGACGGCCTCCGCGCAACGATGGTGGCCGTTCAGGCAGGGATCGAAGCGACGGACCGCTGGGAAGTGAGCGAATTGGCCGACGGCGAACCGACGAACACGCGAGTGTGCAAGCGGTCGATCAGAGCGAAAAGCAGAAGCCGGTGCAACAGAAGCGACTAAACAAGCGGCGTGCGTGAGAGCGATGAAGTGCACACGAGAACGATTAGAAGTGTCGCGCGAGGAGCGTCTCCTCTCCTGCGCGGACGCCGCAAATGACGAGGATCGAACGAACACGAAGATTTATTTGGACGAACGATTGGTACACAAAAAACGGTTGAGCGAAAGGGGGCGCTCGTGGCCCCCGTTCTTCTGGAACGGGAACGATGAGGCGGGGAACGAGAGAGGGTACACGAAGATGCACGAGAGGGGGAGTGGGGCGAGAAAAGAGTGGACGGGAGGGAAGGGGAGAGCGGGGAAAAGGAGGCCGCCGCCTGGCGGCTCGTCGATCGCCCGAATGCGCCCGTCTCTCGGCGGCTCGTCCATCGTAGGGAGAGCGGCGGGCGGCTCGCCTTCGCGTCGGGTCCCGTCCGTTTGGCGTTCTGTTCGTCCGCTCCGCTCGCTCCGCGGACCTCACGCAGCGTTTCGGCTGGAAAATGCGCCCGATCGAATCCCACTAGGGACACCGAAACAACTGGACTTTTCCTCGAATCAAAACGATTCGACAGAAGGGGCAAAAAGGACGTGCGTGTGATTCGATTGAGAGGATGGAGTGAGTGGGATCTAAGAAGTGAACACAGCGAAGAACTGCAAACGAACGAACCGATGCACGACTTCCCGTCGGGGCCGAGGTCGTAGCCCGGCCGGCAGGAGCACTCGATGCCGCTCTCGCCCCGGTCGGTGCACAAGTGATGGCAGCCGGCCGACTTGCAGCGATCGTTTACGTTCGGAATTTCGGCCAGCGCCGTCGTTGGATTTCGGGGGACTAGAGCAAGCAAGGGAAGAATTGAGCAAGAAAGAGCTGATGTTACGTGAAGAAGCAGAGATCTCCTGATTGCAGCACTCGTTGAAGGACTTCAGGCAGTAGGCGGAGAAGCCGACCGGCGCCTCGCATTCCGCGCCGCTCGTCCGCAGCTCCTTGCCCAACAGGCAGCAGTCACAACACTCCTGAACGAAAATTGAGCGGGGAATGATTGGAAGAACTCACTTTGCGCAGTCCTCCGCCCAGAATGTTCACAGTTTCGGAGCAGAAGCCGCGGTTTCGGCCCATCTCGGCGCCCAACTCGCAGCTCTTCTCCAACGACGCCCGCAAGCAGCAGATGGAGGCCGCCCGACTGCACGACGCCGAGCTGCCCTCCGCCCGCAGCCCCAAACACGTGCGCGCCTCGCGGTAGTGCCGAGAGCCGCCCGCACAACACCGCGACAACTCGTTGATTTCCGCATTCGCGAGAAGAAAACCTCAAAAGAGATCGATCGAGGTGGAAACGAGACAACCGCTGACTCACTGGACAAAAGAAGGAAAACGTTCAAAAACGAAGAACGAGACATCTCCACTGGCTGGGGCTTTCGAGCTGCCCGTTCACTCCCAAGCGCGGAACTGCTCGAGCGGTAGACGCCAATTGGAGTAATCAAAGCGCAGTTTGTTGATCGTCTACCAAACAGCCGCCACAGGAGTTCCAAACGATCATTCCGTCAACGTGAACGCGTGTCACTCAAGCGGCCTGAAACTTCGTGGCGGAAATCAATCGTAATTTGCGATTAGACGCGAAATTCTGTTGGCGGCGGTCCCCGCTCGCTTCCTCTTCGAACGAATTCGGCGGTCGATCGGAAAAGGACGAGCGACTGTCGGCGGCCACGTACAAAAGACGGCGGCCGCGGGGAAAAAACGACCACTCGTCGCCGATTGACCATTCGATTGAGCGGTCGGCGGGAGGGCCGGAGATAAGAAACAAGAGAAACGAGTGAATTGGCGGAAGAATGCTCGAAGCGGAAGAAAAGACCTGGCGGTAGATTGAAGCAAACGGTCAAAACTGGAGGTTATGTGGCCAGCGCGAAGCATAGAGACGTCAACGTGATTATCTTGAAATGGCGGATGAAGGACGATCGGGCGTTCGAATTCAACGCCCCGTCTGCAAGTCTTACAGCAATTTACGAAGTGACCTTTGGACGAAACAAAGACGGCTACTCGAATGAACGAAAGAAGTTTCCGTGTTCCAAAACGACCCACTTGAAAACCAATCCCTTGAACTTTTTTGAACGCCTCCGCTTTTCGGGGCGGCCGCTCGTCGTTTCGCAACATCACGGATCGAATTACGCCGATCGGAAGTCGGCAGGATGTCGAACTGCCCGCGAATTTTGTTCGAAACACGCACGTCATTCAAGAGGACACGATTGCAAGTTGGAGTCAAGCGTTCGAACAATGCCTGATCGTTTCGAAGGTCCGTACAAAGAAGACAAATGGGTGTTCACAGAAGTCTCACGTAAGTCCCCCCGCCACCTCGAAACGAGTTTCACGTGGACTGGCGGCGGCAATTGCGGAAATTCAGCCGCCGGCCGGTGGCCATTCGGAGCAAACGAGTGCGCGGATTAGCGCCTCCAAAGCGCACCGGTCGTCCCCGCCCCGAGCAATTAACCGCGGCTATCCGAAGCCGAGAAGGAAGCGAATGAAAACGAGCTAAGCGAACGAGAAACGACAATTTGCGGTTCCATAAACGACTATACGCCAAAAAATGTGGGTAAGAAGCCCATTCAACTAGCGGAATGGGCCAAAGAAGACTTAGGTTGCGGGCTTGATCGAAGCTCGTCTTCTTTAATTTTCGTCGTTCGATCACTTCCCGCCCATTTGTTTTCCTTGCAGCCGTCTCCCGTCGTTCCCGGGTGCCAACAGCGAAAAGCGGAAGGCGGCCAGCGGATGACGTGAGGCCGGCGGGCGACTTGGGGACAAATCAAGGCTTTTTTTGATCACGCCGCGGTCGTTCTCATCCACTCGTCCGCTTTTAATCTTCGTTCCATGTGCCAAATGCTTCCTCGATTGTTGCGATGCGTTGCTCTTCGACCACTTCCTCTTCTGGGAACAATCCAAACATTGCATTCGAAACTTCTGCACGATCACTGTCCCTCCTCAATCGTCCAAGCAGAACTCTTTTATTAAATTAACAACAAACAAATAGACAACGTCGAAATCAACGAAGAAACTCAACAATCGACGGGACGAATTCAACCCAACAGCCCGCCCGATTTCTTCGCCTTTCGCTTGCGGATCTCCTTCTTCACCTTTTTGCTCAGCTGGGGCTTTGGGTCGGGCTGACCGTGCTTCTTCTTCAGAGCCGTTTTGTGTCCGAAAGCCGACTTCTTTGTGATCACGTAGTTGGCGAGCTTCTGGTTCAGGTCGTGCTGGTTCCGCTGCTTCTTGGCCGCCTTCGCCTTCAGCTTCGCGCCGCCCGGTTGCACGACCATTCGCTGCAATCAGAAATGATTAGACAGGGAGTGGAAGGCGATAATTAGACGAAGAGAAAAACGCAATGTTTTTCGTCGTCTTCCGCTCAAACACAAGGATGGGGGAACGCGTGAAGCAAACAGAACTCACGTTTTTCTTCTTGGCCGCGATCTTCGTCACGTTGAGCGGACGGCCCTTCCACTTCTCGCCGTTCAGAGCGAGCGCCTTCCGCGCGGCTTCGGCCGTCTTGAACGTGGCGAGGCCGTAGCCGAGGCCGAGGCCCGTCTGCCGGTCGCGGACGATGTGCACGCCCTGAAGATCGAAGAAGGAGGTGGACAAAAGAAGAGGCCACTCACCTCGCAGTCGCCCACCTTCTCCATGAAGAACTCCATCAGCTTCTGCTCGCCGGCCACGTACAGCAGGTTCCCGACGAAGACGGAGCGCTTCGGGTCGGTCGAGTGGTCGTTGCTCATCGTCACGCGCAAGTAGCGCCCTTCGAACGTCGTCGCGTTCCTGCAAACAACGAGGATGCGGTCGGTAGAAGGAGTTTGGTTGAAAGGCAAATGAATTCCGAATAAAATTGCAAGATGCAAATTACAATGGCGAGGAAGCGGACTCACAACGAGCACGCGTTCTGGGCACCCTCCTCATCCGCGAAGCGGACGTAGAAGTGGGCGTCCTTGGCGGCGGCCTTCAGCTTCTCGTCCGTCCCGAGCATCTTCTTCGTCAGCTTCTCCGTCTTCTGCAGCAACGACCGCTTGTAGCTGGAAGGGGGCAACGATTGAAAGAAAGGGAGGTCGGAACGTACACGGCCTCGATCTTGCCGAACGGCTTGAAGATTTTGGCGAGGGCCTTCCGCTCCACTCGGTAGGGCACGTTGCCGACGAAGACCGTCCGCTCCATCGCCGTCTTGTAGTCGAACTTCTCGTACGGTTTCGCGCCGGCCGCCTTTGCGGATTTCGGACTCTTCGGCGATTTGGGCGACTTGGAAGCCGTGGGAGGTGCGGGGGCATCCGAAGAGATCGGAGAGGCGGGAGGAGTCGGCGATTCGGCCGGCGTCTCGATCGTTTCGACCTCCGGCTTCTCCGCAACGTCCGCATTCTTCGTACTCTTCGGCTTCTTTCCCACCTTCGCGCCGCTCTTCTTCACGCCGACCGGCGACTTCTTCGCTTTGGATCCCGTGGGCGTCGATTTGCTCATGATTCCTGCAAACAAACGAGGAAATGCGAAGAGAAAACCGAATAAATCGTTCGGAAACTCGAGAAAACAATGCGGTTGGCAAGGGACCATCACGAGAACGCGGGGAACCAGCTACTCGTTGGTCTAACGGCACACTTCCCACCAATTCCATCAGAAATTACTAAAACAGGCAGAAAGAAGCCCAACATCGAGCGGAAGAACGCCCCAAGCGGAAGACGAGGCACTCGGCGACGACGAGCGCCGATCGATCCCCGCAGCACTTCGTTCTCCTCCGCTCTTCAGCTGCGATCTCCCCGATCTTCCTCGATTTTTGTTGAACTCCGACTTCTTTTCGAATTTGTGATGACGACGAGGATTTGCGCAGCGACTCGCTGCTTTCCGCTCCTCCGGCTGCGGCTTTCGGGCGGCAGCCGGCGAGCGATCGGGACGTCGATGGCGGGCGCCCTCCGTTCTCGCTTCGATCCGAACGCCTTCGTCGAGCCGATCGTCGATCTCCCAACGGTGAGTCCTCTTACTTCATCCAGAGCAGTCAAGTCCTCTCTATTTGTTCCCTAAACAATCTCCCTCCAGCTGCCCAATTCAGATCTCTTTGCTTTTAGCTGAACGGAACGTTGGACCCGGCGGACGAGCGGAACTTTTTGTACCCGAAGCCGATGGGATTCGACGAGACGCCCGTCTTCTACCGCGACCACGTGGTCGACAAGCTCATCCGCGTGTGCATGATGGAGGGCCGCAAGGAGACCAGCCAGGCGAACATCTACGGGGCGCTGGAGATCATCAAGCGGCGCCAATTCCAACGAAACGCCCGCCGGCAGGAGGGCGAGGAGGAGGTCGAGCGGAATCCGTTCGTCATCGCCAACCGCGCCATCCGCAACTGCACGCCGTTGATGAAACTCCTGAACGTCACCCGAGGTTCGTTCCCTTTGTCTTTCGTTTGATTTCCTCGGTGCTTCAGGCGGCGTCACCTACAAGGTCCCCTTCCCGATCCCCGCCCCGGAGGCCGAGTTCCGCGCCATGAAGTCGATGCGGGACATCTGCCGGCTGAAGGCGCGCCACGGCGAGACGTCCTTCGCGGAGGCCATCGCCACCGAACTGCTCAGCGCCTACAACAACGAGGGCCAAACGATTCAAGCGAAGCAGGAGCTGCACAAAGTCTGCGAGGCCAACCGCGCCTTCTCCCACTACCGCCGCTGAATCCTGTTTGTTTGTTCGTAGGAATTGAATGTTTGTTTTGTTTGTTCGACCGCCAAAAGATAAACTTGTTGCCGTTCGGCTCCGCTCGGAAGGTAAACGACGGCTTGCATGAGAGGGTGGCTTCTGGAAGAGGCACGAGATTGCGCACAGCTTCCATGAATCCACTCCAAGAGCTCAATAGCTCGCAATCGGTAGATATCCACGAGCAGCAGGTGGAAATAAGAGAGAAGCAAGCGAAATCTCGCTTTCATACCGCAATTCAATAGCGAGTGGAATTTCGTTCTCGTGCCGCAGGCGTCGTCGCTTCCGCTCGCTCTCGACGGGAGGCGGCCCCTGGACTGCTCGGGGGCTCTCGTTCGGGTTTCGGGGATGAACCGCCAGAAAACAAGCTGGGATTCGTGTTCGTCGCGCCTCTCCTCAAAATTCGGGGATTCGCGCAGGACGGGGGGATTTTCTCGCCGCGTGGATCGATTTCTGCGTTTCTTCTGACTTGAACGTGGATTTTAACCTTTTTTTCTGGTCGGAAGCTAATTTTTTTTTCCTTTCAAGCATCTCTCCGCTGTTCTGCTCGTACTATCCGGTCATTCGCGGTCCAGACTCCTCAACGCGTCGTTTGCAAGCAACGCGCAAGAATGTCCGCAACCATCGCTTTGCTGTCGGAGTTCGAGCAGCAGTACTCGGTGTCGACGGCGGACATCACGGCGAAGATCGGGCAGCTGCAGCAATTGCTGCCGTCCGAGCGAGCGGCCGCGAGCAACGAGATCCGCCGGCTGCTCGGCGACGTCGAGGAGCTCCTCGAGCAGATGGAGTTGAGTGTGCGCGAGTTGGACGCCACCGGGTACGTCCCTCCCATTTTTTCGATTTATTGCACGCCCACGAGTTCAGGGCCGACCGGCCGAAGTACGAAAACCGCGTGAAGAGTTTCCGCGCCGACCGCAAGAATCTGGAGGCCGAATTCAAGCGCGCCATCGCCCGACTGCAGCGCGAGTCCGACCGCGACGAGCTGCTCGACGACGGCGGCGGCGGCTTTTCGGTCGACCAGGAAGACCAGCTGATCGCCAACACGGAGCGGCTGGAGCGCACCGGCCGCAAGATCCAGGACGCCTACCGCGTGACCGTCGAGACCGAGGAGGTAATTTCTTCTTTGGAACTCCTTGAGATACGTGTTTGATGGTTGGCTCGCTGGTTGCTCCGCTCCCATCACTTCATCCCTTCGATCATCTAACGCCTCGTTGTTCCAGATCGGCAGCTCGGTGCTGCAGAACCTCAGCCAACAACGGGAGACGCTCACTCGTGCCCGCGACCGGCTGCGCGAGGGTGAGTCGGAGCTCTCGAGCAGCAATCGCCTCCTCCAGCAGATGATCCAACGGTTCGTCCTCTTTCTTCGATTGTTTGAATGAGCTGTTTGCAGGGTCATCCAGAACCGCCTCATTTTGATCGTCGTAACGATCGTGATGATGTTCATGCTTCTCATCATCATGTACCGAGCACTCTGACCGACCGGCGGCCGACTTATTCGCGATCTTCTTACCGCTAATCATTCGTTTCTTTTTCTTTGAGCTTAACGGTTTGTATTGCAAGCGATACTTTTTGTACATAAACTCGATTGGTGCATCGATTCAGTGGACGAGGAGAAGGGGAGTGTTGGACGAACACAGGCGATAATTGAAGGATGGACATCAATGAGTGAACCCAAACCAACGGCTCTCGCAATCGTCGCCTTTAACGAGCGAGAGTCTCGTTGTTTCGCCCTTCTCCCGCCCTCCACGTGCACCCGCCGGCCGGCCCCCCGTCTTTCGACTCGAGCGGAAGCGGCGAGTGACCGCCGGCCGTCGGCAGGCGGACGACCAGCGGGCGGCTTTGGTCACTCGCACTCCCGACTGCCCACTCGCCCGCCCGCTTTTTACGCCACTCGTTCGTTTTTTCGCATTTGGGCGGGCGTTTAGCGTGTGGGGGTCAAAAGCCGGAAATCAATGGCGAGAAGGCGCGAACGTTGACGTGAGTTCCTTTCTATTAGATCACTTCATTTCTTCCGTTTAATTTGGTTATTTGAAGGCGTCCAAAACGAAGCACGAGATGGCTGAACGTTCTCAAACAGAATTTCTCTGTCGAAATCCACCCAATCTCGCAGATTTGCCGAACGAAGTGCTGGAAGTCGTCTTGTGGGCCTCCCACCATTTTGTTCTCATCACTCCTTTCTAGCGGAAAGCTGATCGAATCGATCGCCCTGGAGGGAGAGCCCCTACGAACGTCGAAAAGCCCCCATTTCGCCCTCTCAGCTATGAGACTCGTGGACAAACGATTCCAACGGGTGCTCGACGCCTTCGTTCTCCGCTCGTCCTTCTTCTACCGGCACGGACACACGGTTGAGGTCGACGTGAGAGTGGTGGGTGCGTTTCTTCGATTGCTCGAGGAAGTCCACACGTTTGCAGAATGCTTCCGACAAGCTCGAGTTCACGGCGACCACGAAGCGCTCGCTGGTAGTCGACCGGGCGGGACTTGAGCGGTTGCTCAGCTTCGTTTCACTCCACTACCTCCACCTCCGCTTTGATGTGCCTCATTTGATGGCCGCCGAAGTGGTGGAATTGTTGGAATTCGCGCAACGGTTGACGTTCGTCGAACTGCCCACTCAACGGCAGCCGCCCAAACTTTCCGTTTGGATTTCCAGTGGTGAGCAGCCGGCCGCTCTTCTTTCTTCCTCCTTTCGTTTAGATACCCTGTGCAATCATCCCGCAATCAAGAAGGCGGTAGCTTCGTTGCATCGGTGGAAAGAAACCTTCCCGTTTTCCCTCCACGTCTTCTGCCCGCGCGAATCCGCCGCCTCGACCGGCGGCCGCGAGTCGTTGCGAATTCTGCCGCAAGAAGCGAACGATGGCGACTGGTGACTGAAAGGAAAAACGGGAATAAACATATAAACTCTTTCCCGTGCTTGTTGTTCAAGTTTACCGTTAAGCGGGTGAATGGCTTCTGCAGTTTTGACGAACAAGCATTGGCTATGAGCGGGTTTGTTAAACAAGCAATGGACGCCTTCTACGCGAACATGAACAAAAGAGCGGTCAGCTAGCACTTACCTTCCTCCTCTCCTCCGCCTATGGAAGTAAGACTGCCGATTCGTGTTTTGGCGGATTTTAAAGGACTCGTTTATTCGAAAGAGCGAGTCAGGGGGAGGCACAAAGAGAGGAAATAACTCACGGACATCCTGTCGACTTGCGCCGAGGATCATGAGCGGCAGCGGCTGACCAGTCGACTGGGGAGCGCGGAGGGGCGAGGGGGCGAAACAGGCGGATTTTTGCTCGGCAGTCAAGTTGCATCGAGCTTCCCTTGTTCATTCCGTTCAACGAGCGCAACCGTTCTCGCCAAGTAATCGCCGTTGCAACACGTTCCGCTCGATCGACCTCCGAGTGAAAGCTCGCTTCAATGACTCGCATGCTTCGTACCGTAGCTGAACGATTCGTCTGCTTTACGACAGTTTGCATCAACATGAGCGAGCGATAAGACAAACGAGAGAAAGCGAAGAGCCCGTTTCGTAATTTCCACCAAGCAAAAGACGAAGGATTGCATGACTCTGCGTTGTTTCCTCTGATCACATCCTCTTTCGATCGAGCGGACCTCTGAAATGGTCGTCGCGTCCGCCGGAACTGAACGGACTTCCGTTCGCCTCACCGTTCTTTGCCGTCTCGCGCCGGAGGAGAAGGCGGCCTTATCGCACGAAAGTTCAGCCACTCCTCACGCGGACTCCCGCTTTTGGTCCGAATGGTTTCGAACGAAAACAACTGCCGCACCTTCAACAGGAACTCGATTGGAATTCGAGTGGACGTGCTAAACCGGAGAAATGGAAGGTGAGATGAGCGCGTGAGTGTTGGGTTATTCGCAACGAGTTAGCTTCCGAGAATTTCTCGCCTATCAGGCCGCAACTCTGCGAACCAATGCTGTTTGCAATTAATGTAAAGACGAAGTGGGATCTCGTGACAAGCGGCCAGCATCTTTCAACGACCTGTACGAATGGTCGCCTCCTTTCCGCAAACAAACGTCATTCAAATAAGAGGAAGCAAAAAAACGATAAGGCGGAACGAACAGCACGAGTGGGCGAAAAGAGGATGTTGACCGGCAAGATCATCTCCCGTTCGCTTCGTGATCACTTCGATTGTTGATTGCAAAACACGCCACAAGAGACAACTCGAACATCCGCTTTTAATCAACGCGTTCTGTTCCGCCAGTTGATCGTCCCGACTTCTTTTGGGTCGATGATGAGAACGAGGCGAGTCCTTCGAATCGCGCGTTTTCTCTCCGTGTTCGAGGCAAGAAAACGTTTGACTCGTTTCCGTGGTCGCCACTCATTTCTTCTCGGGTTCTGTTCATCGATCGAATTTCCCACACGTGCCGGCGATCCCAGATGGGGGATCGGCTTCGCGGTTGCTGCGCCCACGTGGTCGCGTGTTTGTTTGCTCGCTTTCACTCCTGCAACGGCGGTTGTTTTGTTTCGAAGAATCGGGGGACCTCAATTAAAACTGTTCGTTTTCTTATCTCATTGACGTCAAAGGAAGCTGCTGGCCGGCGGCTTCAGTGAGTCGTGGGACGAACGTGGGGAGGGCTGCCAACCGCCCGTTGATCGCTTGCTCCGGAAATCGCCGATTAATGCGAGCGATAGAACGAAAATGTTTCTCAAACGAAGTAGGACGTTGAGTACGCAACAAAGTAGCTGTGCGAGATTCCAAAGGGATCCTGAATGCTCTTGCTCATTCCTGTCTTTGCCCTCCATTTGTTCGATCTTTTCTGCCCTTCTTTCCGTGCAGCCCGATCGACGGCTTCGATTCGACGCCAGTTTCTTATCGTAGGAGTTTCGGGCGTTGCTAATTGCTGCTTCACAATGATTCACCCCCATCGAAGTCGCCTGCAATCCCTCTGCCCGCTCGTGATCATCACTCTTTGGCTACGGTGCTTTCCACTTTTTTTGCGAATCGCACGACTCGATTGGATCAGGCAATCTCGCTCAAGCCGCAAAGATCGCGCAAAAGGTTTGAGTCTGAACGGAGATTCATGAACGAAAGGTGGAAAGAAGCTTGCAAAAGCCCTGTGCCGCCAATCGTATTTGCTCGCACCGCTTCTGTAAGTCAGCCCACAAGACCGCGTTGTCAAGCACGAGCTTGAGTTGTTCATCCGACCAACGATTCTTCCCAACGCAAAAGGACCAATGAGCATCGAGCGATGAGCGGGGAGGCGGGCATTTTTGGAGGCTGCCCAGCGTGCAAGTAGAAAAGTAAACAGGTCCCTTCGTTCCTTCTTGTTTGTACGGTGGCCGCCCTTCGCTCGGCCGAATGATTTCGTTGATAGGGCCGGCCGCTCAGCTTCTTACGAGCGAGTGGAGGCCACTCCTCTTGCTGCATCGTCGTGAGCAGTTTTAAGCAGCCGCCCGCTTCTCCTCCACCACTCATTATCGCCTTCTTTTCTGCAGTTGCTTTCCGTGTTTACAACAAGCCAGCGCTCTTCTGTCAGCTCGCGAATTTCAGTTTCTTTCACACAATGTTACTCGCTCACTCCAACTACCCCGATCCCCTCGGCTGGCATCTCGAACGGAGCGTGCGGATGACCGCCTCGCAGCTGCACATTCCGATCGGTGAGTGCGCTCTCTTCCGATCACTTCATTCTGCTTGGTTGAAGACCCGAACGAGTGGGCGCCTGCAGATCTCCTCCGCTGGCTGCAGATGGAAGGCGTGCGGCTCGACGTCCACGCGGCCGCCTTGCCGCCCGACTTCGACGGCCGCCGACTCGCGAACCTCCCGCTCGCCGAGTGGAGCGCCCGCTTCCCGCACGACGGCAGCCGACTGCTGCGAGCAGAACTTCGCGTTTGGCAACTCGGTTGGTTAATTTGGGGTTTGGTGGAAGAACGGAGAACATGCGGATGGAACACGAAATAGTTGTTCATTGTCTGCTTTTAGCCGCCTGCTACCGAACGAACAGCTTCGAAGCGCAACGTGTGCGAGCGGAAATCTTGCAGTCGTACGACGACCCGCCTTGGCCTTCGAATCAATCGGAACCGCAGACTCCTCCCGTGCCGCCCGCCTTCGATCAGTCGACCGTCTTCTCTCAACACTTGGGCCTGCCGCCCATCTCTTCGGTCTACTCCGCGCCACCTCAACAGTTCGCGGACGGCTTCTGTTCGGCCCCCGGTCGCTCTTTGTCCACGCCCGACGATCCGTACGCTCCCGAGTGGGAGGACGTTCTAAGCGTGATAACCGGCGACTCGGGCAGCAACAGCACGTGAGTTCATCCTTTGCACATTTTAGTCCCGTCTTATGCTTCGCTTCCTTCTAGTGCCCACTCGCCGATCAAACGAATGCCTGCGCGTCGTCCGCGCCGTGATCGTCTGTGGCATTACATTCGAATGTTGCTGGACAGCCCGGAGCGCTTTGGGGCGGTCGTCCAGTGGAAGGAGCGCGAGGAGGGCACGTGGAAGATCGAGAGCTCCCAGCTGCTGGCCGACATGTGGGGCGCGCACAAGAACTGCCCGGAGATGAGCTACGACAAGCTCTCGCGCACCCTCCGCTCTTACTACGATCAGAAGATCTTGCTGAAACCCGCCAGTCGGCAGCGACTCGTCTATCAGTTCGCCCCTTACTACCGAAACTGCCGCTTCACGCCCTCGTGGTTCGTCGAGGAGCAGCAGTAAGTGGTAGTCGTCTCCGTTTGTACATACAATTCTGATTCCTTCTGCTCCAATCCTGTACAGTTCAGTATTTTGAAAGTTCTTCTCACAGTAAATAAATTTCTCGTTGTTGCTGCGCTTCCCAACATCTTCACAAGCAAATACCCAATGCAATGCTATTTTTGAGATCATCAGCCGCCAATAAATCGACGAAACGGACGCTTTCGGTGTTTACTTCCGCCGATTCTCCGTTTAAACAGACGACAGAACGATCGGAAGACGGAAGAAACGACGAGACTAATGGATTTCGAATGTGCAAAGTGGATCGACGGAACGGCCACAACTTCCGTCCACTACTATCAATCGGCTCTTCAGTTCGCTTCGTGCGTGAATGCTGGACGAAAAGCACGTCTATCGAGTGGACGAGCGCGAGATGAACGGGCGGAACAATCGGCGCGCCCTCGGCCACTCGTTCGTCTCCCATTGGGCGGACCTCCCGCCGCCGTCCGCCGACCGCTGAAGGGCGTCGTCGTCCTCTTCTTCTTTGCTCTCGTTTTCTTCTGCGTCTTCCACCGTTTGAATCAAAGGAGTGAGTTGCTCGATTCGACCGTCCAATCGGTGGCTGTTTGCAGAAGTCTTGCTTCGAATCGAGAAGCTGAACGGAAGCCACTTCTTGCTGAAGCTGAGCGACCAGAAGACCGTCCAACAGGTCGAGGAGATCGTCCGCGAGAAGGAGGCCATCGGAAACGAGACCGCCGTTCGCTTGTACTTGGGCGGTACGTTCTTTTGATCGGTCAGAAGACTCGTGCACGAAGAGAAGCAAAAAACAAGGACCCCTTCGAAATTGGGCGGGAATTTCAACTGGGAAGTCGCCGCGAGATGGGCGGCATTGCGATAAAATCTCAGTGGAACGCTCCCAATCGCTCTAATCGTTCCGTTTTCTTTTCAGCGGAACTCCTGAACGCCTCGCGGACGCTCGCCTCCTACGCGCTCCGCAACGAGCAAACACTCCAGTTGCGGCTGGACGACGAGCTGCGCGTGAAGATCGTCTTCCTGCGGCGCTCGGTGGCCGTTGGGGCGATTTGGTTCGGGGCCACGACGCGCACACCGGTCGGCCGAATGCGCGCGGAGGTCGAGAGCGAAGTGCAGACGAACGGGACGGCGATCAACTTCCTCTTCGGCCACCACGAACTTGCGGACGACCGGCGGACCCTCGAGCAGTGCGGGATCGCGGAGGGAAGTCGGCTGTTCGCCATCTTTTGAGTCTTTGAATGCCTAGTCGGTTGATTGATACGATTAATTTCCGTGTGAATGGGAAGATTGTTGTACTTTCATCCCTTGCTTGTAATGCAATCCCCAACG
>JAMPIO010000458.1:0-48723 GCA_024699865.1 Aphelenchoides fujianensis | reverse complement strand
AGAGCTCAAAGTTCGCAGCAAGCCACAAGAGGAACTGGAAGCAAGGGGGCGATAAGCCGGAGACACTCGGTTCACATGAACGGCAGCAATTGAGCAGAAGGCCGGGGAGTGACCTCAAAGAACGCCCAGTGCTTCTGGAATCAAAGGATTGGACTTTTAACTACTTTTATTTCCAAGCAGCCTCGTTGCCCTTTGGAGCTGAAAGCATCAAGGACGGTAGAGATTTCATTGCGTTGAGTGATGTCTGTCGGTCAATAACCGCTGGGTAATCCTTGCGATAAATTGCCCTGGCAATGCATTTCACAATTCTTGATGTCCACTTCTCCTGACCGTTGCCCATCGGATCTCCTCGCTTTGGCCGCCTCCGTCGCATAGACGTTGTGGCGAAACGCTTCAGGGCGCGCGTTGATCGCGAATTTCGCGCCTCCTTCCTCCTTCCGCTGCTTTCAATCCAAGGAATCCGTCTGATAGACCAAAATGGCGGAAGAATTCACGCCCCTGAATCGAATGGAGATCCACAACGAGGAAGTGGACGCGTCGATCGCTCAATGTGAGTTTCCGTTCGGATTTCTCTTGTTTCGAACGAATTCTTTCAGATTTGGACGCCGGACAAGCGAACGGTCCGTCCACGTCCGATCAGGCGGCTCTGCTGCCCGACGACCACCTCGCCCGTTTCATGAACAACGCGATCACGTACGAGGAGTACGTGGCGTTGAGCAGCGAGTTCCCGGACGAGACGGACGTCGAGCAGCTGGCCGACGACGAGCCGATCGCCTCGACGTCCGCCAGCGCGAGCGGGAAGCAGAAGAAGGTTCGATTTCGTTGAGCGATTGCCTGAATGCTCGCTCGTATTCAGAAGACCGGCGCGAAGAAGGGCCTCTTCGCCGAACTCCAGCTCCCCGACGACCTTCTCGAGCAGTTCCGTTTGGACAAACAATCCGGAGAGTTCATGATGAGCGCGGGGCGAGAGGTTTGTTCGACCCAAACGCATCGATTTGATCGCTTCTTCTTCAGGGCGAACAGCTGGGCGGCAGCGAGCGGCCGGCCAAGGCGCCGCGTTTGGCGCGACGCCCGAACAAGTGAGTCCCGCGATCCCATCCTTCTTCTCCACTTCGTCGTTGTTCAGAGTCGTGGACAACCTGATGGGTCAAGCGAACGTCGCGTACGCGAACAATCGGATTGAGGAAGCGCTGAGTTTCCTCCGCGAAGCCATCCGCCAGGATCCCCGCCTGCCGGACGCCTACCAGCAGATTTCGGACATCTACAGCGAGCGGAACCAATCGGGACGGGCCTTCGAATACCGCCTGCTGGCCGCCCATTTGGACTCGCAGACGACGGCCGCCGACTGGGCGGAAATCGGCGAGATGGCCGTCCAGTTGGAGCGAATCGAAGAGGCGGCCGCTTGCTACGGGAGTGGTGGGTTTTCCGCTTGACTCCACCGTCCACCCCTCTCTTTAGCGGTCCGCTGCGAGCCCTGGAATTGGTTCTACTACGAGAAGCGAATCGAACTGCTCGAGGCGCTCGGCCTCTCGAAGTTCGCGATGCGCATTCGCCTGAACGCCGCCCAAGCGATCGACTGCCGCCGCTCGGGGATGGATTTCGAGTGGCTGCAGGCGCTGATCAAGACGGCGGCCGAACACTACATTGCGTGCATGGACGAGGAGAAGGCGATGGAGACGCTCAAGGTCTTCCTGCTGCGATGCCACGAGTTCGGGCGGACGGCCGACGTCCAGCTGTTGGCCCTCTTGGGTTCGTTCCATCTTTTTCCTCATTTGTTCACTCATTCCGCTTCCTTCCAGCCATGTGGATCAGTCGGGAGCGCTACGAGGAGTGCGTGAAGATGATCCTCTCGTTGTGCCCCGGAATTCAAGCCCTCACGGCCGACGAGACGCCCGCAATGGAGGTGAGCGCATTTCTTTTGTGTTTCTCGTGCATTCTTCTCGTTTAGATCACGGTCTCCAATTTGGGCTACACGATCGAGCCGTTCATGCCGCCCACGGTCGATCATTTCGCGATCGCCGAAACGGTGAACACCGTGGTGTTGGGCAAGCTGATCGTCTGCCTGCTCCACCTGCAACAGTTGAAGCCGGTGGACTCGCTCGTCGATGTCCTGCTGAAGCGGGCGATTCACGACGTCGAGGAGGAGAACGTCTTCCTGGAGATCGGGCGCGCCTACCACAAAGCGGAGCTCTTCAACCACGGCCTCGCGTACATGAAGCGACTGATGGAGTTGGACGCGTTCACCGGCAATCCGGACGCCCTATTCATCCTCGGCACACTCGAGCACTCGCGCGGACACCCCGAAGAGGCGCTCCGCATGTACCGCGCCGTCCTCGACATGCACCCGGCGTACGTGACCGCGCGCATCAACCTCTCGACGATCCTCCAGCAGCGGGGCGAGACGGAGGCCGCCCTGCAGATCCTCATGGACTACGACCTCGACTCGTGCTCCCAACTGCCCGTAAGTCCTTCCATTCATTCCTCGTGTTGATCCGAGTGTTCAGGACGAGCGGCTGTTGATGCGGCAGGCGGAAGTGCTGGAGGATCGGAAGCAGAGCGAGGCGTACATCCGCTGCATTCGAATGCTGCTCGTGCCCTACTTCTTTGTCATCTTCAAGGACCAAAACTACACGAAACGCAGCCGGGCACGCGCCACGCAATGCGGCGTCCTCTACAAGACGATGATCGAAGTGCTGCGCGGCTCTTCGATCGAGAAGCAAATCAAGCGGCAGGGGGCGGTGGCGTTGGCCGAAAACCGAACGAGCGACCTGCTTTCGGTCACCGACGTGCACGACCACTGCCTCCGGCTGGTGGAGACGTTCTACGAGCAGCGGCGCTACAAAGAGGCCCTCGAGATCGTGTGTTTGGCCAACTTGCAGCCCAAAATCCAGACATCTCCGTAAGACCTCGCTTCTTTCCTTCGTTTACTCATCCTTCTTCGATTCCAGGCTCTCCACCTTCTTCGACCTCATCCTTTTGGTCTCCTCGAAGGCGGGCGCCTTCCAACTGGCATTCGAGTACCTCCGTTACATCTACAGCAACCTGCCGGTTCGTTCCTCCCTCCAATTCGTCTCAATAATCCTTTCTGTGCAGAACAAAACGGTCGGGATGTCGCCGGCGGCGCTGGAGGCGTACCACGAGCGGATGTACAACGCGATCAACTTCGTCTTCTGCCACTACCAGAACGTCGCCTATCATCGGTTCACCGTGCGCGCGGAGGTGCGGACGCCGTGCGATCAACTGCGCGTCATTTCGGGCAACAACTCGCTCGTTACAGGCTCCTACCGACACGCGATCAGTGAGCTCTTCATCTGCTTTCTTCTTCATCCTCTGATCGATTGCAGGCGAGTACCTGCAAGTGTGGAGTCGCAACAAGGAGGACCCGCTGATGACGCTCCTGATCGCGCTGACGTTCACGCACATGGCCTGCAAGAAGGACATCAGCGGGAAGCACATGCTGGCGATGCGGGTACGTCCTCCTTCCTCTCATTCGATCAAGCCACTCGTTGTTCAGGGCATCGCTTTCATGAACCGCTACCGCGAGAAGCGGGGCGCCCTGAAGCAGGAGATCTTCTACAACATCGGCCGCCTGTTCCACCAGTTGGGCATCCTGCCGGCCGCCATCCACTTCTACAAGCGGACGTTGGACGAGACCGAGCCGCCGACCATCCTGACCGCCGGCGAGTACGGCGAGCAGGAGCGCGTGGAGCGCGCGGATCGCTACGATCTCCGACCGTGTGCCGCCCACAATCTGGCGTTGATCTACGAGTACAGCGGGAATTTGCCGCTCGCCCGCAGCTACCTGGAGCAGTGGTGTGTGATTTGATCGCCCGATTGTTCTCATTCGCGTTTACTGTGCGAAAGGAGGAGAATAAATTCAGGAGATTTCAACAAGTCGTGAGTGAGGAATGGGAACAAATTAGAAGCGGAACAGCGCCTCTTGTTTGATCTTCGGCGACATCGCGAGCACGGATTTGAGTTCGTCGATCTGCCGCCGAATCGAGTGGATGTACCTGAAGCGAGGGGAGCAATTGGGGGGTTGAAAGGAGGAGACTCACTCGTCGAACAGCTGGGCGAGTCCCTCGCGCTCGTTCGCGCTCAACTCGTCCGCGCGCTTCGGCGCGCCCAACGTGCCGCCGGTCGCGTCCAACAGCTGGGCGGTGCGGTCGGCCGTGGCGTCGGCGGCGGGCGCGTTGCAGGTGAGGAAGGTCTCGTCCATGCTGCCGTCCTCCTCCACCGCCTGCAGGTTCACGTCGTCCACCAGCTGAAAGGAGCCGAGCGAGTTCGGCGAGCCATTCTTCGAACTCCGTTGGCGCATCTGAAGATCGAAGAGGAATGAACAAGTAGAAGCGATGGGGAGCGCACTCACGCGACTCAGCAACGCTTGGGCGTTGTCCTTGTACTGACTTCCGTCCCGGATGTTCAGCACGTGGCTCTCGGCCGTGGCGTAGTCGGACTGGAGGACCGCGTTCTGGGCGAGCAGGTAGAAGATTTGGTCGTTCAGCTCCTCCTCGTTCTCGTGCTCGCCGCCGCTGCTCGCGAGCGGCGGGAAGACGGAGGAGCGGTGGTGGGCGGCGGACGACTCGGCGATCACGCTCTCCGCGTAGCGCACGAACAGGTCGGCGAGGAGTTGGCGCTGCTCGAGCGGAAGCGGCGGGCTCCGCTTGATTTTGTTCCAGAGGTAGGCGGCCGTTCGCGCGAGGTTCGTTTTGTCGCTCTCGTAGCTGACCGCGCGGCGGATTTCCTCCAGCGTCGTCACGAAGAGGATCTGGTCGCTGCCCTTGTCGCTGCAATCAATGGAATGAATGGAGGATGAAGGCGAGAGGGTCGCTTACCGCCGGTAATCCCCGTTGTCGGCGAGCACGTTCACGATCGCCCAGATCTTCGTGAACTCCTTGTTGCCGCCCGTCTGGAACTGGGGCGGGTAGGCGAGCGAGCGGTCGCCGATCTTGAAGTGCATGTCCGCCTGTTCGCGGTACGCACTCATGCGGAAGATCATCAGCTGCAAGCCGAGAAAAGGATGAAGGGATTGACAGACGAGAGGAAGAACCTTGAGATCCAGCAGCGAGAAGTCCGAAACGCTGTACATGAGGGCCAGCGAGCGGGGGAAGCGAATGAAGCGCGTGACGAGCGTGTCCAGGAAGTCGTCTGAACACGAGCATTCATTCCATCGATCCCCTTTCGTTTCTTACCGTCGTCCACGTGCACGCGGGCGCGGATCCACAGGAAGCGCTTGAGGAAGCACGAGTGGCGCCGGGCGGGCCACACGTGGGCGAGCAGCTTGCGGACCTCGAGCTTCGGGATCTCCAGGCCGCGCGCCCGCTCCGCCGCGTCCGTGTGCACGAACGAAAGGCCGGCCGCGTTCCCGCCCTCGAGCAGGTTCAGCGGACGGGTCAACCGCTGGGCCAACTGCAAACACACGTGAGCGAACGAAACGAACGGAGAGGAACCCACTTTGTCGCTCAACAACGCCTCGCGCAGCGCCTCCTGCCCGCCGATGTGCGGCAGGTTGGTGGAGAGCAGGATGTGCAGCTCGAGCACGTTGAACGCCTCGGCGGCGCTCGTGATCTCGTGGCTGGCGGTCCCGCGGCAGAGGTAGTCCAACGCCAACGCGTAGGCGCACATGGCCGACAAGAACTGCGATTTCTCGACTCCATCGTTGTTCTGGAAGCACGCGATCGACAGAAGAAGGAAGCGAGTGGACGTACCGGCTTGGCGGGCGTGAGGAGGAAGTCCCCGAGACGGTAGTAGAGCGACGACTTCGCGTAGCGCTGGAATTCGATGAGCGTCGGGGTTTTGGGCAGCGTGGACGATTGGCTGATCAGGAGGTCCAATCTGAACGTCCCCGTCGATCATTCGTCTTCTCCTCTCAAGAGAACGAACCGCTGGAAGAGGTCCTGGAAGCGTTTGGTCGCCGTGTGGTGCAGGACGCCCTCCAGCTGGTTGACGAGCGCGGCGTTGAGGAGGGCGGCCTGCGCGCGGTACGCGCTCTCGGTGAGCGGCGAGCCCTTGAGTTCCTGAACGAGGAGAACATGAGAATCGACGAGAATTCGGTGGGTTGCTCACTGAAAAGGCCTGAATCCCTTTGTTCACGCTCAGGTACTCGCCGAACGCCGCGTCGAGCAGGTCGCCCTTCGCGATCTCCTCCCAGCGCTCCGTCTGGTTCTTGAACTTGAATTCGACCTGAAGGAGGGGGATGATCGAAGGATCTCGCCGATACGGCCACTCACCGGCTGTTTGGCGTCCATTTCGGGGAGGATCGGAGGGAGGTTGAGGAAAGAAGGGGGATGCTCGAATGGACGCGCGCACGCGCTCCCCGAATTTCGATCGAAGGTGGGCGGAATGCCCGCGCATCGACTCGCGTTTTCGCGCCGGAGACCAGCGTGCGGCGGCCTCGATGTTGAAATCGAATGGATTGCAGAGCGGAAAGTGGATGGTGAGGTGGTTGATTCGAGACAAAAGCAGCAGAGGTCCGTCGGAAAGCGGATGCAACGCAGAAATGCGATCTGAGCACGAAAATTCGCGCATTTCTCGACAGAAGCCTCAAATTCAGATGCCGCAAATCCGAACGCCGAAGCGGGCCAAATCGAAGCGGATGTCTCTTGAGTTTTTCACTCAATCGACCGACGAGTTGATTCGACCGCCGAAGGCGCCGCACTCCCGCAGACGAATCGCGTGTTCCCGGCGAGGGCCCACGCGATCGCATTCTTCCAGCACACGGGCGGCCCGAGGAAACGCTTGTCCATTCACACCTTCACTTAGCGTCGTCCAGTTGAGCGGTGAGTTCGACGAGCTGCCGGTGTAGAAACGGGCAGCTTCTTTCGACTGCTAGTCCCTTCTGCTCCGCTTTTCAACCTCCAAGTGGCAGGGCAGCGTTCCGTTGCCTCCGGCTGCACTCTGGTTCACTCTTTGCGGCGATTTCGCGCACCTCCTCTTCTGCACCACGCCGCACGTCCGTTCGATCGATCGGGCTCACGGGTTTCCAATCGGATCGATTCGCTGTCTTGTGAGCCACTGCTCGTGAATTCCGTTCACGTCTCGTGGATCTTCGCGTTCGGTTCGAGCAAAAGTCGGACGATCACTCCAGTGAGAAGTTCGCGGAACACCCGCTCGGCTCGAGGACTCGACGAGAACGGGCGGGCGGCGCGATTTCGCTCGCTTCTGCTCGGCCCTCGCGGCCGCGAGTTGTTTTTCGCAAAAGAACGGGCCGCCCGCTCGGCTCCCGCCCGCTTTCGGTCGGCGACTCCCCGACGACGAGCGGCGAACGCGGGCGAGCGGGTGAGAAAGCGGCCATTCCGCCGACCGCCCGCCAGCCGGCTGGCCGCTTGTTTTTGACCGAAGAACACCCGAACGCCGCCGCCGACAACACGCAAACAACCCGCTTTCGTCATCCCCCGTTCGACTCCCCCGTTCAACCGAAGGCCGAAGAGCACTCGAGGCAGAACTATTTATTGCGGGCCAATTGAACAGGAGTACACAAGAGTATTGCGAGTATTGGGAACATGATCAGAAGATGAGGGCTCAGAGCTGCTCTTCGGCCGTCCCGCTGCCCTCCGCGTGGCGCTGGGCGCGGGTGATGGGCGCGAGGGTGGGCAGGGAGGCGGTCGTGAAGGGGCGCGTCGAGGGCGTCGAGATGGAGGCCAGCGTCGGGACGGAGCGGGTGGTCAGCGGGGTCGTCGAGAGGGTCGGGAGCTCCGTCGTGGACAGCGTCGAGATTTCGACGGTGGAGATCGTGGGCAGCTCGGCGGTGGACGGGGTGGCGATCGTGATCTCCGCCGCGTCCTCGCCGGCCTCCGCGGACTCCTCCTCGGCCGAGCCCTCGGCGGAGCGGCGGGCGCGCGTCGAGAGGGTCGGCGGCGAGGCCGTGGCGAGCGTGGGCAGGCCGACGGTCGGCTGCTCGTCGCCGGACGCCTCGGCGGTGTCGAGGGCCGAGCGGCGGACGGGCGCCGCGTCCTCCTCCTCGCCCGAGGCGGCCGAGCGGCGGTACACCTGCAAGCAGACGGGCGATGAGCGGAGGGAGGAGAGGGGGAACGAACCTCCGACTCGTCGCCGGCCGTCGGCGCGGGGGCGGCGGACGGGTTGGCGGCCTCCTCGTCGCCGGAGCCCTCGCCCGCCTCCTCGCACTTGCACGCGACGATGCGGCGCACGATGACGGCGGCGGCGTTCGGCCCGTCGGAGCGGGCGGTCGGCTGGTGGACGAAGGCGAGCGGTTCCTGCAATCGATCGATCGATTAGTGGGGAGGGCGAGAGGGAGGACGAACCTGCGGGAGGCCGCTGCCCGAGCCGCCCGTCGAGTCGGCGGAGCGGCGGCGGCGGTACGCGTCCTCCGGCTGCTGGTCGGCGCCCTCCTCGAAGATTTCGACCTGCTCGGCCAGGATGCACGCGCACTCCAGCGTGCGGAACGCCTCTTCGCCCGAGCCCTGCAAACAGCGACGAAAGGTGAGTGGAGGCCGAGCGGAAGGGCGGGAGAACGAACCTCGAGCTCCTGTCCGGAGGCGACGGAGCGGCGGTAGACGTCGGGGCTCTCCGAGTCGCCCGAGGCGAGCTGGGCGGCGGCCACCGCGGCCAGCAGCAGCGGCACGAACACGAGGCGGCACATCTGAAAGCGGAAAGGGGCGATGAGCGGGGGCAGAAGGGCGATCGGCCGCTCACCTTTCGGTTGAGCGGCGGGAGCGGGAAGCGGAGAGCGGCGGATGAGCGGGCAGTCGGCGCGGCGAACTGACGATTTCCGTCGGCGGCCGCCCGAAGTCGACGGCGGGCGGCCTACCGGCGGGGCGGGCGGGGCGGCAGGCGAAATCGGGCGGGGACCCGAGCGGCCGTTCGAACGGGCATTTCGGCCGGCCGCCTTCCGCTCGCGGAGTCGCCGGAGGTTCGCCCGTTCACCGCTTCGACGGCCGAATTTCGCTCCAAAATTGGTTTCTTCGTGTTCACCGCAAATTCTTCGGCCACCTTGTGTCAAACGAAGGAGATCAACGGTGGAATCGCGTGAAATTCGAAAATTCGGGCACTCGGCTGTTCGCCCCGGCGGATCAGTCGCTTTCTTTCGTTTCTGCACCGTCTTGTCGCTTGTTCCTCTCCAGACATCCACAAGAATAAGAGCGGGTATTGCAGCAAGCCTCTCCAGCCAGTGAATTCGATCTCTGCGTGCTTTCTGCGAGTGGACAACAAGCAGAAGCGATCGGGACACGCAGTACGTGAAAAGTGCATCAATTCAACGTTTATTCAAGCGACCAGCTGCGTCTACTTCTTCTCCTCGGCCGGAGAAATCCACCGTACCACCGAGGTCGCGGGCATGAGGGCAAGCGGGAGGTAGACGAGTGCGTGGATGTACCCTGGAGCCACCTCAATTAAATGAAGGAATCCAATGCGGAGAACCGAAGACGACGACCAGAAGGACGGTCTTGAAGCAGGTCTGCACGATGAAGGCGTCTGCGGGGCCCAGCGTGAGGATGCCGAGCAGAACGGCCGCGGAGGCCTGCGTGATCGGCCAGCCGACCGCCCGCAGCGCCCCGCGCAGCCGCTCCCGCGGACAGGCGGCGGCCGACGAGCAGAAGCTGTACGAAACGTGGGCCGCAAAGTCCACACTGCAACGAGCAGTCGATTGAGCGAACGAACGAGTGTTTCTTGCCTGAACCCAACGCTCATGGCAACGGAGATCATCGAGGTGGCGTCCAGCTTCACGCCCCAAAAGGGCATCAGGCCGAGGACGCCGAAGCTCACCGAAACGATGCTCGTGCCCACGACCAGCGAGCAGACGGGCGGCGAAAGGAAGAGGGCGGCGATCGCCGTCATCACGCCCACCGAAATCCCGACGTCCTGCATCGTTTGGCCCCACAGGGTGCTAAACTGGTCGGCGAGGTTCCACAGCGACGAGTGCAAGACGAGGTCGAAGGCGGAGCGGCTGCACAACGCCCAAAGGCGCTGCGCGCACTCCAGCAGCCGCGCGTCCGAGTTGAAAGCGGCGAGGCTGACGGCGAACCGAAAGGCCGCCAGTTCGCCCCGCTCGTCCACCACGAGGTCGTAGGCGGCGCGGCCGTCTGCCAAAGAAAGGGCGCGAGTTGTTCGCGGAAGCTCTGCAATCCACTCGCTCGTTAATCGAAGCAATCATCGAGGGGTGTACCGAAGAGTCGAGGTCGAGCTCGGGCGACAGCTCGCCGAAGCCGCGCTCCCGGATAAAGCGCTCGTAGGCGCGAAACCAAAAATCCGTGCGGTTGGGTCCCGCGCAGCACTCGTCCGTCTCCAAAGCGCGCAGTGCGGCGAGGAAGGCTGCGCGCTCCGTCCGGTTGCCCAAATTCGGCGGCCGGAGGACCGCGGCGCAGAGCTTTAAAAAGCGTTTGGTGGGCGAGTCGGCGGTCGGGGGGTTTTCCAGCTAAACACTCGATTCCTTCATTCGTACACTTCGTCGCTGAACTCACATCGAAGCCGATCTCCAGCCGCTGGAGCCCCGCGACGACCCCGGCGACGTAGAGCACGAACGAAGCCGCAGCGACGAGCTGGACGGTCGGGCGGCAGAGGAACGGCGCGAAGGTGTCGACGAAGAAGCGCTGGTACCACAAATCCGTGGGCTCTCCGCTCAGCCGGCTGCCCATTCGAAAGCACTCGCTCAGGCGGTTGCCGCATGACCTCGAAGATGAAATCGCAACGCTTGGCCGTCTCGCGGGTCTCAATCCCAAGCACGGAGTGGCGACTCCGCTCCTCCCACCTCCCCTGCAGCAGGAGGCAGGCGGCGAAGAGCGTGAGGACGTACGCAAAGATGAACGCAATGCAAACGCTCGCGTAGCAACAGAAGAACGTCACCGCGGGCAGCGGGGCGACCGCACCGATCAAGAAGGCAAGAGCGTCCGTGCACGAAGTGACGAAAATGGAAGTGCTGGCGTGCTCCAGCGTGCAAACGAGCCGCTCCTCCGCCGACAGCCGGGCGTCCGTGCTCCGCCACTCGGCCAGCAGCAGGAAGCAGTCGTCCACGCCGATCGCTGCAGCAATTAAATGATTGTGGCTTGGATTTCGGCCGCACTCACTCAAACAAAGAAAAGGCATCACGGCGACGACGCCCGCCCACAGCAACGCGCCGACGCCCGAAACGATCGCCAGCAGCGTGCAGAAGACACCGGCGACGCCGAGCAGCGGCTTCGAGTGCACCCAGTCGACCACGAGCGCGCCCTCGGCGGTGCGCATCAGCGAGAAGGTCCACGCGACCCCAAAGGACGACGAGGATGTTGAACGTGACGCCGAAACGAGGCGCCATTTGGGCGGCGCTCGCCTCCAGCGCGTCGTCGAAGGCCTCCGAGTGGAAGTGGTCGACCGCAAGGAGGCCGCCGGCCCGTTGCTGGAGGAATTCGGGGAGCTTGTGCTGGAAGTCGCTGCAAAGAGGACTCTTTGGGTTTCTTTTGGACTCCACCTACCTGTTGCCGCCCTTTAGCTGGTACACGAGCAGCCACGCTGTGGCGGCGCGCACGAACCGCCCGCTCGCGTCCAACCGAACGCCGCCCAACGTCGTCGACAGGTCGAGCGGATCGGTGAGGAAACGGGCGGAGAAAAGCGGAAAGGAGACGTTCGGGGGCTTCTGCAACGAACGAGCGAAGGAATGAACGAGTGAATGAGTCGCTCACCTCATCGGCGAACATTTCGGCCAGGAGGCGCACGTGCGCGTTCCGAAAGCACCCGTTTTGGAAGCGGAAACACACGTCTGCGTAGGCGCGCCGCTCGCCCGCCGCATCGACCAAGGAGAAGTTCGCGACGGCATCGACGAGAGCGATCAAGTGGCGACAGAGCGGCGGTCGGAGCACGTCGCCGCCGTCTCGTGCCGAAATCGACAAATAGACGCCGTTGCGCAGCAGGACGTCCCTCCCTTCAAGCCGAGCAATGAGAGGAGTGAACGGCGGGGATTACCGGGAAAGAAGCGCTCCTCGTCGTTGGCCCATCGCTGCCGAAAGACCGCCTCTTCGTGCTTCCAGTCGGCGTCCTGCGGCGAGTAGAGAAACTGAACGCCGCGAACGATCCGCAAATTTCGCCAAATGCCGGCGGCCAACACGGCGGTCAGCAGCAGCGGGACGACGATAAACGGGAGCGGGTGTCTGCAGTCAAGAGGCATCTCTGGGGTTCCTTCCATTGTCCCGTTTACCTGGCGATGCAACGCGCCACGCGGCCGGTGGCCCCGGCGACCGCTCGCTGCAGAAAGCCGCCCATTCGGTCGATCGAACGGTCGCTCGAGTGAACGAGTGACCGACTGACTCGCCGTTCCTCCCAGCGACCTCCTCCTGCTTGTCTTCTTGTAATCGACTTTTATGTTCGCGCCGGCGGGTAGCGCTGCGTACCGCAAGGTCAACAGACAAGCCGTGGGCGGTCGAGTTCCCTCGTTCCCGTTGGTTGTAGTTTGTGTTCTCTTTGGAGTGCTTTCGGCAGAGACGCGGAAAAGCGAGAAGATGTTTGCTGCTCGTCGGCCGATTTGAAGCACAAACTCCTACTTTACGGAGGAACGGGAGAAAGCAAATTTCTGCGACCCAATTCGCCTTCCACTTGTCCCTTTGTTCCGAGAGTTGTGTTCGCTGCCCTTCCGCCCGACCAATGCCCACACACGTCGTCATTTTATTCGAACCGGAGAGAAGAACGGGAGAGAGATCACATGGCGGGCGGCTGCTCGACGGTCGTGGTCGCCTGCTGATCGACGGTGCCGGTGGCCGACGGACCGGCAGCGGGCTTCGGGACGGGCGCCTCCTCTTGGCACTCTTCGACGATCGACTTGAGGAGGGTGGGCGGCGAGGGCGCGGTCTTGGCGGCGTTGTCGAGCCATTCCGAGCGCGCCGCCTCCGCCTTCTGCTGAGTGGCAGCGAGGCGCTCGTTGGCCGCCTTCTTCTCGACCTTGAGCTGCGCCTGCTTCTGCTCCAGTTCGCTCGCCCGCTTCTCGGCGCGCTCCACTTCCGCATCGGCCGCCTTGGACTCCTTCTGCGCTTGAGCGATAGCTTTCCGCTGGCTGTCCTTCTTTCCCGAAACCTTCTTATTGCGGTGTCTGGAGAAAAAGAAAGGGAGTTTACTCGAGCAGACGGAGGGGTTCGACATACTTGCGGCTGCGGCGCTTCTCGACTTCCTTCTTGTAGTGAGCGGCGAGAGCGGGCGCCAGGCGCTCAAATTCCGGATCCGTCGTGGGCGTCGGCGCGTCGGTCGTGGCGTCCGTGGTCGGCTTCGTGCGGGCCGTGTATTCGGCGACCGGAGCGGGCTTCACGCTGTTGGGATCGTCCTCCACGACGGGCGGCACGAACGGCGGTAGTTGAGGGGCCTTGCGGCGATCGCACATGCCCTTGGGCTTGTCCTTTGAGTGGTGTTGAGCCGGTTGGATGGCGTTCGGTTTGGCCTGTAATCGAAGAGGTGAGCAGTGAGCAGGGAAAGAAGCGGCGACTCGCTTTGCGGCACTTGCGGTACCAAACCACAACGACGACCGCCGCGACCAGTCCGAGCAGCCTGAAGGGGGCGAGTTTTGTGGATGACGGGATGAAAGAACTCACGCGATGGCCGCCAGAACGATAAGGATGATGGCCCACGTACCCAACGCGCCGCTCGGGCTGGTCAGCGAGGCGTTCACCTGAAAGCGGAGGTGTGATGAGCGGCGAGGAAAGGGCACTTACAAAGACGATGGACAGGTAACCCAGCGCGACGTCTCCTGTGTACGTGATTGCGATTTTGTACGCGCCGCCGTCCGTCTGCTCGAAGGTGGGCGTCGAAGAGAAGGGCACCGTGCCTCCATCTTGACTTTTCAGGCTTACGTCGCCCGGCTTGACCTGTCCACTGATGGGAAACAAGTAGTTCGTGATGCCTGAAACAACTGATTAGAGTTGCCGAATTCTGCGAAATTACCGCTGCGGATGTACGAAGCGTTTTTGTCCACGTTCACGAACCCGTTGAGAGTGGCCCCGCCGACGTCCAAAGAGAAGCTGCAATGGACAGCTGTTTCAGGGAAATGTCCGAAGCTTCACCTCGTTCCCAGCAACGGCGTCTTCGAATCGTATTTGATGTCCAGCTTTAATTCGCGAGTCTTCACGAACAGCACCGCCTTGCCCGAGCAGGCACCGTTCAGCTGGCTGAAAGGCGCGTAGGTCACCAGGAAGGGAAGAGCGGAAAACTCACACGTCCGATCCCGAAGTCGTGAAGCAGTCGCTGCTGCTCTGGAGCGCGGGCGCTCCTCCGCAGCCCTCGAGCGTGGCGAGCAGCAGCCCGAAGATGGCGGCCTTGGCGAACAGCGCGGACGGCGTCTTCGACTTGCGCGGGCGGCCACGAACCGAACGGCGGCCGGCAGGAGTGGAGCACGAGCGGTCGACCGAAGCGAGCGCGAGGAGAGCGGAAAGAATCGCCACCATCCCGAACGAGTGGAAGAGAACTCGAGTGGCGAGACGTAGCGAACGGGTCGACTTTTTCGGCCAGACGGACGATTCGTTTGGCGGCATGCAAATTCGCTTCGGACAAACACGAGGAAGACGGGTGGCAAACTCGTTCCCCCTCGCCGTTCGCATCGACAGTTCGCGTAGGGAGTAGTCGGTTCTTTTTGGCCGAAAGCGCTCGAATGGCGACTTCTTTTTAACGCGATGTTTGCGACCCGACGAGTCGCCGCTCGATGAAGGCGGCCACTTGTTCTCGTTTACGTTCCTTCTGCCGGCGGCCGTCGGTGGCCTCGAGAGCAACCGGCGAGTTCAAAAGTTGCTCGTTTCATTGCTTTTTCCATTGCTCGTGCAGCAACCTCGAGGTGCTCGACCGGAACTGGGGCGCGTGGAGCACATCGCCCACCTGCAGCAGCTGCCGAAGAAACTCGCGCATCTTGCCGTCCTGTGGCGTTTTTCGTGCGTCTGTCTGCGTGCCAACCCGGGGGCCGAACACACGAACTACCGCTCCATCCTCGCCCTCTCGCTGCCGCACGTGCAGCTGCTCGAAGCGGGAAAATAGGAACGCTCCTCCACGATTGATCTCGCCCGCTTCTTCTGTTGAGTACGTCGAGTCGTGAGCAATAAACGAGTGCCGAGCAAGGAGCGCATCGATTTCTCTTCGTTCATCGCTCGCTGCAAACAGCAGACGTCGATGAGGATGGATTGACCCCCCCGTTCCATTGAAACACCGACCTTTAGAGGACGTCGCCGGCTACTCTTCCGCTGCTCTCAAACCAATGGAATCGCGTGGCATTCGGCAGAACGGCCGATCCCCGTTCCCATCCTTCGATGGCCGCTCACTGACGTTCTCACAACGAGCGGAGGAGAAAACCCACTGTTGGAATGTCCAGCGTGTCCTCGATGTCTCCAGCGTGGTTCCGTTTGGGACGGTCTTCAAGGCCGTTGCCAGACGTGGTGAGCAAACAAAAATGAAGCAATCCTTTTTCTTGTAGCTTTCAAACCAAAGCCCCGCCGGGCAACGGGTCTTTTCCTCTGCGGCTCTCGAGCGTCTTGCGTCGTACGCGCAACGTGGCCTCCCCTCAAGCCTCTGCTTCGATCGTCAGGCGCGTCTCTTGTGCGACGTATTGAACGGGTGGGGCGGTTCGCTCCCCGTCCTCCTGTCCGTTCTGCTCGCTGCCCTTCTGTTCGTCGGTGGGCTCCTTGCCAGCCGGTTTGTTCCGCAAGCGGTCGACGAGGACGCGTGGCTCGGGCGAACCTCTGCGTTGCCCCGAAGCTCATCCGCGAATCCTCCGTTACAATTAGCAGCGAGCGGGCAGAGCGGGCGGTTCTCTCGTTTCTCCGGCTTCGTTCGCTCATGCAACACGCGTCGTGTGTTTGGCAGGACGTGGCACTGCTCATCATTCAAGCGTGTGCCGACTAGAACGCGCGGCCGCTTCCGTTCTTCGAGCGCCCTGTCGGACGAAAAGATCAGAAATGAAAAACGTCGTTCTGATCGATACGCCGAACCGCTCGTTTCGTCCCACGGTGTCCCGCCCCTTCAGAGCGCGACTTGTCCGCTTCGAAGGGCGCCTGATCGCCACTCAACTCCGTGTGCGGGAGCTTCCTTCTATCTTTGAGCGGGAAAGACACCGAATGGAAGCTGCGGTTCGGGGCGATCGAGTCGAAGGTCAGGCGGCCGCCTGTAGCTGAACAGAGCCCCCCACAACTCGAGTGCAACACCGTCTGCAACCGATCAAACAAGCTCACGGTCAAGGAGAGGAGCGCCTTTGTTAAAACAAGGGCCTGTGGTTTGCGGCAGTTTTTCTTCCTTGGAGATCGAATGAGAACGACACCCCCCATACACATTTCATCTGTTTATTCGGCAGGGAGAAAGAAGGAGGAACACTTGGGGGATGCTTACTGAGCCGACGAGGTGGCGGGCGTCTCGGTCGGAGTGGTGGGCGCCGCGCGGTCGACGTCAATCGACGGGACTCCCTCGATCGTGCGGCCATGATAGCTGCACGGCGCATGCGGCGGGCAGCAACCGGGAAAGCCCGCGTCGAGCACAGCCTCCGATTTGCGGCACTTGTTGCGGCGGGGGACACGGTGGACGGCCCGATCGACGAGGTCGGAATCCCGCTTCTTGGCGCCCTTCCGGCTGCTCTTCGACTTGGCGGCGAGTTTCGTGTCCGCCTGAACGAACAAGAGTACGTGAAAAGAGGCAAGTTGGAGAACCCACCTGGACAGCCGGCTTCTTGTCGTATTCGCGAGTGGGGGCGCGTTCCGCGTCCATGTTTTGCGACTGAATGCATACCAGAGTATTGTGCGGAGGAAGGGGAGAACTCACGAGAACGTCGTCCACGGTGACCGCCGGCTTCGGCGCTTCTTTGCGGCTCGGGTCTCGCTCCGCATTCAGGTCCTCCACCTGAATGGATACAAGTGTGATGTGTGTGGAGTGGACGAAGAGAACTCACCATGGGGTAGTCCTCCGAGCGGATCGCCGACTTGACGCGCGCCTTGCACTGCTTCACCGGCTTTGGCTCTTCCTTGCGGCTCGGGGCCCTCTCCGCGTTCAACTCGTACAGCTCGTCATCCTGCTGATCGACAAGTGAGCGATGTGTGGGATGGATGGAGAGAACTCACGTCGAGCGTGGGGTATGCTCCGCCCGAACTCTTCTCTTTGTTGGCCTTCTTGGACGCCTTCGGCAGCTTGGGCGCCTGCTCCGACGTGGACTTGGGCTTGCACTTCGGCTTGGGAGCAGCCGTAGCGGTGGGCGCGGGCACGGGAGTCGGCGCGGGAGCCAACTGAGGCTGCGCCTCCGCTTGCGGTTTGGCGGCCTGGCAGCGCTCCGCATCACGCAAGGCGGCCGTCTTGTTCCGCTTCCAGCAGAAGTAAGCGCCGCCGCCCGCAGCGATCACTCCGAGCAGCCTGCAAAAAGCAAATGGTGCCGCGGAAAGGAGAGAACTCACGCGATGGCCGCCAGAACGATTAGCACGATCGTCCACGTGGCCAACGCGCCGCTCGGGCTGGTCAGCGAGGCGTTCACCTGAAAGCAGGAGTGTAGTGTGCGCCGAGGAGAGGAAACTTACGAAGATGATCGTGAGCGCTCCCAGCGCAGAGTCGCCCTTGTAGATGACGCTGATCGTGTACGTTCCGTTCTGTTGCTTGAACGTAGGCGAGAAGTCGAACGGGACGGTCTTTCCTTTGGCGTCTTTCAGGTTGGTCTTGCCCTGCTCGAACGTTCCGCTAATCGTAAAGTCGTAGGTCGTGTCGGCTGAAATGACGGATTAGAAGCCAAGACCATCGTGTAATTACCTACCTTTGCGGATGTACGACGTATCCTTGTCCACGTTCACCAAACCGTCGAGCGAGGCGCCTCCGATATTCAACGTGAAGCTGCAGAAGACTGAGTTACGGAAAGGCCTTCACGGTTCACCTGTTTTTGGCCACGAGGTCCTGCGAGTTGTACTCCATCTTGACTTCGAGACGGGCGCTCTCCACGAACAAGACGGCATCGCGGTAGCAGGCGCCATTCAGCTTTCTGCAACGCACGAAACAATTAGTGGGTGAAGAGAAGACGGGAGAACTCACACGTCGGCTCCCGAAGTCGCGAAGCATTCGCTGTTGCTTTGGAGAACGGGCGCTCCTCCGCAGCCTTCCAGAGTAGCGAGCAACAGCCCGAAGACCGCCGCCTTGGCGAACAGGGCGGACGGCGGCGGCTTGCGTGCGCGGCCACGAGTGGAGCGGCGGCCAGCGGGAGTGGAGCGAACGGAGCGGCTTCTCATCGGCGGCAGCTGGCGGCTGGACCCCGAGCGACCGATCGAGAGCAGCGAGAGGAGCGAAAAAGGAGCCGTCATCCCGGACGAGTGGACGACAACTCGAGTGGCGTCTCGGAGCGAACGGATCGACTTTTTCGGCCGCCCGGACGAGTCGATCGGTGGCATGCAAATTCGATTCAAACGCATCACGAGAAAGACGGCAGTGCGAACTCTCGCTCGCCCATTCGGATCGTCAGTTCGCCTCGGCGAGTAGTCGGTTCTTCTCGTCGGTCGGAAGTGCGCGATGGCGGCTTCTCTTCTGTCCGGAGCTCACCAGAAGGCGGGAAGTCGCTGCACGATGGAGGCGGCCGCTCGTGTCTCCGTCGCGCTCCTCTTGCTGCTCGCGACGATCGGCGGCGTGCAGGCGGACGGCAAGTGTCTTACGAAAGAAGGAAGCGACATGTGAGTCCTCTCCCCATCCGCTCTCCTTCTAATCCTCCCTCTTTCAGCCGCCTCAACGGGGATTGCGCCAAGGACAGCGCCGTGCTCGCCGTGTCGGAGCAGGTGCTCAAGTTCGAATTTCGTCATTCGAAAAAGGGGTCGGTTTCCAAAGGGTAAGGACCAATCTGATCGTGTCCACTACTCCTTGTTGCAGCTTCACGCTGACGCTCGGTGGGGAACAACAAGCGGCCGGCGTCGTTCACGATTACAACGACAAACAGCAACTCAAATACGGTGAACAACTTATCATTTCCTTGCTTTTCATCCGCTTGCTTTACAGGCAAGGAAAGTTTCGACTTTCCCGTCTCGGGCACGCTCACCGCCAACAGCCTTCTGTTGAGGGCGGACATCCAGAAGGACTACTCGCTCACTCCCACCTTCGAGCAGACATCCAAGGGCTACAAGATCGCCGTCGATTACTCGGGCAATGCGGAGCTGAGTGCTTTGTGATCGTTTTCGTGCGTTCCCTCCACTTCCTTCTTCACCGCCTGTCCGACTTTCAGAAGGATGCCGCTCTGTTCGACCCGCAGGAGGAAGGCAAATCCAGCTCTCTGATGATCGCCGGCTACGTCATCGGCTCCATTCTGTGGGTTCCCTTCTTTCTCCTGCTTTAACTCCCGGATTGCAGCCTGCTCGCCCTCATCGCCGGCTGCATTGGATTCGGCGTGTGGTGGTTCAAGTGCAAGAAGCCGAAGGTGGGCGATCCTCACTTCGTTCTTTCCCTCACTGCTTTACTTCAGGCCACTCGAAAGGACAGCAAGAAGCAACGCGAGGTTGGCGCAAAGCAAAAACCCGTGCCGATCAAGCCGGCTCCCAAGCCGCTGGTCCCGCTCGAGCAGAAGCCGCTGGTGTCGCCGGCCCAGAAGAAGACGCCCGTTGTCCCGTCCAAGGAGAAGACGGGCGAGGGCCGCACGGGCAAGTCGCCGACGCCCACTTCGCTCGCCACCGCTTCCGGCCGGCCCTTGTGAGCTCCTCCTTCTATCTCGCCCACTCCTCACTCTTCGCTTGCAGCACTCCGCAGCGCCTTGCCAAGATGAAGAAGCGGGAAGAGGAGGGCACCGAACGCATGTGCCACAAGGTCTACGTGGACACCATGGAGAAGCTCCGCGAAAAGTACGGCCCGGGCATTGCGGAGAAGAAGGCGAAGACGCGCGCGATCGAGGCCCGCATCCGCGAGCAGGAGCGGGAGCTGGCCCAGCTCAAGCGTGAGCAGTTCCGGTGGCAGGCGGACGAGGCGGAGGCGAACGCCTACCTGCACCAAATGGAGCAGCTGGCCGCCTCGGTGGCGCCGCCCAAGGAGCTCCCGCTGGACGCCACGCAGAAGACGCGGGCGGCACGACGGCGAACACGCGGACGGTGGACGGCGCACAGTCGGCGGAGACGATCGCGAGCAACGAGCCGCTCGGCAGAAAGACGGTCGATGTGACGGTGAGCTCTCACTCCCAAATTCTCATCTCAATTTTCGCTTGCAGAACGAGCACCAGTGAACCCGTCCGCAAGAAGAATCGAGGATCGTTTGGAGTGGTCGAGTCGTGTGTCTTTCCTCTTGACGTAAATAAACGGTTGAATGCAGAAACATCGACGAACAAAAAGAAATGGGCAGCGGCGAAGGTCTAACCGGAGCCACTGATCTTGGACCCACGACGGCAAAAGCCAATTGACCACATGTTGGAAGCGCTTTCCAACTGCTACGTTTCGTCTAGCTCCTGATCGCGCACGCCACTCGCGTTGTGTTTGCCGTCAAGCTTTGAAGTTGACAGTGCATCGAGTGGAAGAACCGCTCGGAACGATCGAGTCAAACATCACAAGAGATCCCATTTGATGGCGCCTGTTAGTGAATAAAGTTGCATGTGATTGGTGGGGAACATCGTCCGCAACCGACCACCCTGTTCACGTTCAATAAGCACTTTCACTCTCTCCGTTGAAACAAAAACTCTTCGGTTTGCGGCCGTCTTGTTTTTTGAGGTTGAACGAGAACTACACCCGCTTTAAATTCGAACGTTTATTCGCGCAACGACAGAAATGAACACAAGGGCTGAAGCGACGGCCTCACAACACGGAAGAGCTCTTGGTGGCCGCCGTCTCGGTCGGCGTGGTGGGCGGGTCGACGGCGATGGACGGGATCCCGTCGTTGCTGCGCTGGTGATGGCGACAGGGCGCATGAGGCGGGCAGCAGCCGGGATTGCCCGTGTCGAAAACATCCTCCGATTTCACGGACTTCTTGCGCCGCGGAACACGTTGAACACGCGGGTCGACCATGTCCAGGCTGTCCCGCTTCTTGGCGCCCTTGCGGTTGGCCTTCGAGTGCTTGGCGGCGGCGGCAGCGGCGGGCTTCGCGGGGCGACCGTTCGCGTCCGCCGGCTCCACGCCGCCCGGCTTCTTGGGGTCCTTGCAGCCGGACGCGACGCGGCGCACGTTGCGGTCGACGAGGTCCAAAAAAGACGGCTTTTTGGAGGCCTTCTTCTTTGGGATCTTCGGGGGCACCTCGGCGACGAGAGCGGGCGGCGGCGTCGGCGAGGCGACGGGAGCGGGCGGCGGCGAAAAGACGGCCGGCGGCGTCTCGTCCAGGCCGTTCGGCCGCGCCTTCGGCTCCGACTTGTGGTGCGCCTGAAAACTGGAGAAAGTGCGTGAGAGGAGGCAAGCGGACGAACTCACCATCAGAGCGGGCGTCTTCTTCTCAGCCGGTTGGTCGCTCGTCTGCTCCTCCGCCTTCTCGCCGGCCTTCTTTTCCGACGCCTGAATGAACGCGAGCGGTGTGTGGGAAGGCGGTGGGAACTCACGTCTTGAACGGGCGGCTCCTTCGCATGTCCCTTCTGCAGCTCGCACGCCGCCTTCTCCTCCTCGTCGCCGGCCTGCTTCGTGTCCTCGGGCGGCCCGTCCAGCGTCTGCAGCGCCTTGCAGTCCACGACGAGCAGCTCCGTGGTGGGCGGCAGCTGATCCGCGGGCGGCTCGTCTTTCGGCTTGGTCGCCTCCGGACGAGCGCAGTCGGCGACAGTGACGGGCAGGACGGGCGCCTTTGGAGCGGCCTTCTCCCGCCAGCACAGTTTCTTGCTCTTCCAGCAGTAGATGAGGCCGAGCAGCGTGCCGACGAGAGCGACGACCACGAGCCTGAAAGCAGACGGCGGTGAGTGGAGGGCGAGGCGAGAGTCACGAACTTGAGCTCTTCGCCTTGGAGGACCAGGTCTTTCTCGATCGTTTGGCAGCCGCCGACGGCCTTGAAGAGCCTGAACCGAGCTGGTAGATTAGAGGAGCGAAGCAGGAAGGACGGGGACTGACACGCCGGCACTTGTCTCCTGAACGCAGGCGTCCTGGCCGCTGTGGACTCCGACCACGAGAAGCAGGACAACAGCCGCCGACCAACGGAGCAGAGGGCGGTTGGGCGCGGGCATCGCGGACCGACGGGAACGAGGATCGAAGGAAGCGGGAGGAGAACACGAGAGGAAGCACGAGGCAACTGGCGGCTCGCCGCTCTCCGAACGAAGTCGACCGCAAATTTGCGTGTGTGATGCAAATTCGACCATTCGAATACGCACCCGGTATCCCGCTTGCTGAAGGTCGATTGCGTAACGAGAGGAGTTGCAATGAAGTGGGTGGAAAGTTCTCGACGTTCCTCTACAAGCAAGTAATGGAACGGCGACGAGTCCGAGGTACGAGTGGGCCGACGTTCCGAACACCGAGTAGCCTATCGTCGAGTATTGTAGAAGTTGACGAAAGAAAACGAAGTCCTCAACGGGTTCATGTCATTGCCGACGAGCTCTTTGGTTGCCGTTTGAATGTGCCGTTCGAGAGCGGTGGAAGAGACTTTAATGCGGACCCGGTAGTCCGCTGGCGACTAAACCTCTGCCGCCTCCCTCACACTCGTGCAGCACGAATAGCATGCGTGTGCAAAAACTGGAATAAGTGGCGGTTTGACTGCTGCCGTCCGAACTGCCTGTTCGTTTGATTCACGAGCCGAGTGTTTGAGTTCAACCGACACAGAGACTGCACCATGAGATGACAGCGTTTATTCCCGCACGAAAGAGGCACAACGATCACTGCTTTCCGTTCACACGTAATGCCTGGTCGTTTATTTAGCAATCGATTACAACACGCAGCAGGTTGCCTGAAGAGCGAGGACGTACGAGGAGCTGTTGCGGACTCGATGCTCCTCGGGAACGGCCGCTCGTGTCTTTGTCGCGACTATCGGCGTTGGGCAGGCGGATGGCCAAGTGCATCACGAAAAGAGAACACGGCAGGGTGCTGTTGACGAGTAAGCGGTGGAATTTGAGCTGCCGAACTCACTGTTCCATCCCGTGTAGCTGACCATTCTTCATTTCTGTCTGGCTTTCAAAAGCTCGCCTTTGTATGGACTTTATTCTGGAAAGCAGACCAAAGCGCGCTCTAATTGAATCCTGACGACGGGCCGAAGGACATGAAAGCCGTTCTCTGAAACCGCTCGCAACTTTCGTGCCAAAGACCGAAAGCACCTGCTCACGAGCAGACAGAAGCAAATTCACTCCACTCCGCACTCGTCACTCACCGCCCTCGATGGCAGAAGACGCGTTCAGTCCGCAAGAATTGAACGATTTCATTCGTCTGTCGAACATCCTCGGCGTCTTCTCGCTCCTCTCCGGCCACTTGTCGATTTTCCTCATTCTCCGCTACACAACGCGATCGATGGCCGACTACAAATGCCATTTGTTGAACATCGTGGTGACCACGTTGCTTTCGGACGTGTCCTTTGCCTTCCTAGTCCGCCCGCACGCGATCTTCCCGGTGGCTGGAGTGGTGGGCACCGGTTGGTTGAGCGCGATGCTCTCTTCACTGGACCCGGACACGCGAATGGACCTCATGGCGGTAGCGAACGATTTCCGCGCTCGTCTCAGGCAACAGTTTCTTTCAGCGAGTTGTGTTTTTGTTCATTCTTTTGTCCTTCGTGTCGGTCGCCGTCGCCACGCTGCATCGTTTTCTGGCCGTGTGCAAAAATGTGCACCCACTACCACCACTTTTGGAGTCCAAGTTCGTGCCCGCATTCGCGATCTTTCTGCAGTACGTGTGGTCGCCGATCAGTCTGCTCTTGTGCTTCAAGGCCGAAATGCGATCTGCCCATTTGTTGTGGCGCAACACGGAGGCGAGTCGTTTCTCTGTTCACGCCTGACGCCCCTCTTTTGTTGCAGTTGTATCCGGTGATCATGGAGCGCGTCCGCGGGCAACCGCTTTTGCTGATCGAAACTGACTTTTGGGGAGTCGCAAAGCAGTCCCTTCACGTGACGCCGTTGCTTGTCCAGGGTTTCTTTTTGCTAGGGTTTTCGCTTGTTCTCCTGGTCGCCGCTTGGCGCAAACTGCAGGCCTTCCAACAGGGAGCAGCCTCCAAGAAGACGCAGTTGATGCACAAACAGGTGCTCTTTTCGTTGGCCGTTCAAGTGAGTCCATTCTGCCTTCGATTTTTCGATTACTGAAGTGTTTAGACGGTGGTTCCCTGTTGTTTTTTCGTTGTTATTGCTCTCTTGTTTGTTGTCAGTTTCATTGTTGATAGTTTGGCCATTAGTAAGTCGTACGCGCTCCAGCTTCCTTTCACACTCGTTTAGAAACAATTGGTAGCTTGGCGATCCACGTGTGCGGCTGTCATTCGTTTCTCACGCTCATCATCATGCTCTACACCATTCCCGCCTACAGCCGACAACTTCGCGCGGACATTCGCCGCGTTTTGTGTGGCGACAACGGCAATCGGCGGAACACGCTCGTCGCCTCCATCACCGTTCGACCACGACAAGAAGTGGCGAAAGTTTGAGGTCGATAGAATAAAGAAGCGTGTTGTGCTCGTGGTTTCTTTCAAACGATTCATTCTCGTTACGAAAAGGCGTCGAGGTTAATGCTCGCTAACTGCGAACACGTGCCTTCCGTTGATGCTTGACTGTTTATTGAATAGCCCCATCATAACACACCGCTTAAAGAGGAAGGGCGCCCGAGGAGCCGCCGAGAGCGGAGAGCAGCGAGTCGAGGATCTTCTCCAGCTGCGGCAGGAGTTGCTGGACGAAGTCAAGCGGGAGGACGCCCGCCGGGATGCCGAGGAGGCCGGTCAGCTGGCCGAGGACGCCGTTCAGGATGTCGACCAGGCCGCCGGTGAGCGGCGAGACGCCGCCGAGGAGCGTGCGGAGGAGGGCGCCGAGGTCGTTGAGCAGGTCGCTGAGGAGCTTCTCGACGGCCTTCAGGAGGCGCTGCAGGAAGCTGCCGAGGTCGACGTTCGTCGGGACGTTCAGGAGAGTACGCAGCTCGTCCAGCAGACCGCCAACCACGCCGTCCACGCCGCTGCCCTCCAGCGGCAGGATGGAGTCGACGGTGCAGGTGAGTTGCGTGAGGACGGAGTCGAGGCGCGTGAGGATCGAGAGCAGCTGCACGAACTGGGCGGGATCGACGGTCGCCGGCAGGTTCAGCAGCTTCACGATCTTCGTGAGGGCGCCCGGCTGGCGGCAGCCGCCCAGCAGGCCGGTGACCTCGCCGACCACCGGCTGCGCGTTCCCGGCGGCGCCGTCGACCGTCCCGAGCAGCCCCGAGAGGAGGTCCTTTGTCAGGGGCTGGGCGGCCGTCGAGGCGACGAGCAGGACGAAGAGGACGGCCGTGGAGGAGCGGGTCATCTTTCAAGTAGAGAGGAGTGGATGGAGGAGTGAGTGAGTGAGAGGAGGATGTCGTTTGCCACTCAACCGCTCGCTTTTATACCCGCCGCTCTTGCCGTTCGGCCGGTTGATCGACCGCTGATCGGCTGATTGCGATTCAAATCCCCACCGGAAATATTTTGATCGGCGGATTGAAAAGCGGCGAGCGACCAAAACATGCTCCCTTGTTTGATCAAAACAAGCCAGAGAAGTGTTCACTTGTGGCAGCCTCTTTGCGTCCTTCTCTAACGGCCAAACAAACATCAAGTTAATTGTTTATGCCGGTGACTCTCTTTCGCTCGCCGAGCCGCCGTCTCGCTTAAATTCGGCGCGCGCAGCTCTTCCGTCCGCTCACTCGACGATTGCCCGAACGCAGCGCGTCGTTTCGGTGGTCCTGCGAACAGTGAAATGTTTTCATCCATTCTTTCTTCCTGCCGGCGAGGTGGAGGAGGTCTCGTTTGGGCTCAACTGCCGCCATTCCGCTCCGACGACGTTTCGATGTCCGTCGACCGGCTATTGAAACGATTAACCGCTGCCTTCAACTTGAACAGAGAATAGGTGGCCGCCCGCTTCCTCGACCTGTGGGGGAAGATCATGCGGTCGTTCGAGTGCTTCCACGCGTACAAGCCGACGGGCCGCGCCTTTTACCGTCTATTACTACCGTCCAGTTATTTCTCGAACCGTGCGAACTACGGCGAGGGAGTGGGCGCAGGGACGAGAGGAGGCAGCAAGAAGTGGTTAGTGAAAAGAGGACCGGTAACACGCGTCCGGCTGCGCTTAAAAGAGGCGGAAAATGAGCAGAGGCCATGCAAGACAAAGAATTGGCATCCACGCGCCACACTCTTATGCGGACCGCTCCAAGAGAAGAGTATTTTTGCGGGTGGGTCGAGAGGCGGGCAAAGGTGCTGTTCGAAGAACTCTAGCGAATATGAGACTTGCTGCAGACAGAAGAAACATGGGCACTGCGAGAAGATTAGGCGATCGGCTTGGCCCGACTTCTGCACGTCAACTTGGTCATGTCGCTGATCGGGCCGTCTCGAAGGGCTGAAATGAAAGGAGATGGATGGATGAACGCTGCCGAAATGTTTACTCAGTGTGGCGCTTATGTAAACGAAACGATTGCCCTTCGGGTACCCGCTCTCCCACAGCCGGCGGTAGACGGGCGGGACGGTCGATCCGTTCAAGTAGACGTAGTTGGCAGCAGTGGCCGCTCGTCCGGTCGGCAGGTACATCCCAACGAACGTGTACTGGCCCGATCGTGCTGCAAACGGACGGTAATTCCTGCACATAAGAGTGAGCACACACCGAGGAGGAGTCCCGGCTCGGCAGGATGCACGAACTGAACCAGAGAGCCGCCGGCGACGAGCGTTTTGCAGCGATCGTTCAGAATCAACGAGTTGGTGGGCGCAGCAACAGGGAAGGTCGTGTAGCAGTACCAGACGTTGTTGAACACAACGAGCGATGCGTTGCTGTATTGGCAGGAGTATTTGAGTGCTCGTGTCGCTTCTAAATGGTCCATTTACTCCGTTAATCGAAGAGGAGAAACCAACGGCCTCTGCTCATCGTAAGGACCGTCTTGTTCGAGTAGTAGCCTTGCGTGTAAGAACCGTAGTTGGTGAAGTAGTCGGTGGTTTGTGCTTGTATTTGAGCAGAAATCTAAACGACTCGCACTCGAATCAAACTTTTTCCTGTAACTAACGGGAGCAATGCAATAGCCGCTCGTTGCATCGTAGGTGAAGAAGGTGTCCGGGCAGAGGTTATTGCCGTAAGCTGAAAGAAGAACTAACAAGCGGGTAAATGACTCCTAAACGAACCGTAGTTGAGAATGGCATGCAAGGCCGCCAGTTTTGACGCGCACTGACCGCACATGCTCGGCATCTTTATGTAGTAGACGTTGCCCTTCGGCTCGATGATGTTGTAACCCCAGGCTTTCGACTTTGAAGCGCATGTTTTCTTCGAGGGATCGAAGACAATCATGTAGTTGGTCGGCCCAATAAGCGAAGCGCAGCCCGCGGCCGTCGTCGAATTTTTCGACTTCACAGACCGTTCGCTGAGTGGTCGGATGTTGGCGGGTATCTGCACGAACTCCCACTTGACGCATGCGGCCAACTGCAACAACAATGAGATGATTGAAGTAACGACAGCTACTTGCCTGAAGAAGGAGGAAGACGGCGAAGAGCCCGACCATTCTCCTTCGTTTCAAATGAACCGACTAATCAATTCGGTAGCGAAGGTCTGTTTTCAATTCAAAAGCCCCCGTCGTAAAGCGAGTCGTCTGGGAGATGACCGTAAGCACCGAACGAACGGCCGAGTCATTTGTCTCCATTAATTCCGCTGTTCCGCTTGACGACTCGCCCGCTTCCAGGAGACCAACGACGACGTGTGTGGTCACCGCTCGCATTCGAAATGCAGCAGAAAAACCACCTGCAACACGGAAAGGCGGATGAGAGCAGAGAATAAAACGAAGTGGTTGGAGAAGCGCGGAATGTCACAACAGCTTGCTCTTTACGCTCCTTGCGGACACTCGATTCAACGAGTAGATCAATGGTTCTTTGACGGAAGTGATTGCGTGCGCGTGTTTGCTGAAATCATCCGGACGAACACGCAACGTCGAGATGTCCCGCATCGTCAAGCGGACGCCGTGCAATTCGTACTTCCTCACAGGCGCAAACTACGAGCTCCGGCAGCGGTCGCATCGGGTTTTAGTCGAAATTCTCCAATTGTTCTTCGTACGCGCGTGTTACGCCTGCATGCGCTTCGTAAACCCCCCGCCCGTCCATCTCTGAAACGAGGAGAAGGCGGCAGAAGGCGTTCTTCTCGTCGACGCGCCTTTTCCATCCGCTCGTTACGCCGAGTGATCGGTGATTTCGTGGGGCTCCGATGAAGAAAGACGAACGTTTATCTCTTTTTGATGGCGTTGACCTTGCGGAACAACAACCTGCAAGATTTGCATGATCGAACGAAGCGGGAAGAACCGAGTGAACCGCTCGTTCAGCTCACTCGCTGCCCAACGAAGGACTCGCGAACGGTCGGGCGATCGATGGGCAACGCGCAGGTTCGTCCGCCGCCCCCGCTCGTTCGTCGACCGCTTGCAGGACAAACCGAACGGCGAGGAGCCGAGCGGCGAACCGCAAGAGGGCAGCGAGCAGAGCCGCGAGGAGGGCGGTGAGTCTCGCTTTCGTCTACTCACTTCTGATCCCCACCGTTCAGCCGGGAAGAAGACGCCGCCGAAGCCGCCGGCGCCGCCGAGCCCGCGGCCGCCCGTCGGCCCGAACTTCCGCCTGCTGAAGCCGCTCGTCTACGACCACAAGCGGCGCAACGGCGAGCGACCGCCGGCGGTCGAGTCGCCGCGCGTCCGCAAGCCGCCCGCCCGCCGCCACGCGCGTCTGCCGGCGCCCGAGGAGGCGGAGGAAGACGAGGCGGGCGGCGCCGAGTTGCCGTCGCCGCCGGCGCGCAGCGGGCCGTCGGAGGGCGGCCGCTTGGTGATCGTGCCGTTGAGCGGCGGGCCCACGGCGCCGCCCACCAACCGCGCCACGCCGTTGGACGTTGCGGACGCGCGCCGGGAGCTGGAGAAACGCGAGTCTTCCGCCGTCGCTCGTCCACTCACCTCCTCGCTTTGTTGCAGGCCTCCGCGAACGACGCGCCGCCCAGTCGCTGCGCGTCACGATCGACTCGGTGATTGCGGGCTTCAAGCCGCGCGAGGTCGCCCTCCTGCCGAACGCCACCGTCGGGATGCTGAAGCAGAAGCTGAAGGGACGCGCGCGCATGAACCGCCTCACGCTCTCCTTCAACGGCAAGGAGTTGCTGTGAGTTCGCACGGAAGAAGTCTGTTTGATCGTCCCTTCCGTGCAGCCCCGACCAGTCGACGTTGGAGTCGCACGGCGTGACCAATGGCGCCCGCATTCTCGTCCACGTGCGCTCGCAGACGGGCACGAGCAACGCGGAGGACGTGGCGGCGCTGTTGGATTTGAGCCGCTCGCTCAGCGTCCTCCGCGATCTCCTCAACTCGATGCCCGTCCGGCCGCCGCCCGAGGAGGATGAGATCGAGACGGGGTGAGTGGGCGGAGGAGAGGGCAGACACTCGCGTTCACTCCTTTCTTTCTGCAGAACGCGTGCTGGCCGCCGCTCCGCTCCGAAAGCGCGCACGATGACGGCGGAGGAGTGGACGAAGCGCGCGGGCGAGAATCAGAAGACGCGCGAACAGATGGGCAAAATTCGAGTGAGTTCACTTGTGAGGAGTGGCGAAACGAGTGGACCTTGCAGGAGAAAATGGGCGGCACCACTGACTCTTCGACGTCCGCCTCCATCTCCACCGACTCGAGCACGTCCGCTGCCTCCAGCACGTCCACTGGCTCGCTGACTTCTACTGGATCGAGTGCGTCGAGCACATCCACGGGATCGACCGCCTCCAGTGCCTCCACGTACTCAACGCACCCGCACGCTTCGAATGGGCGGTCGGACGAGCCGCTCGGGGCGCAGGAGGCGGCCGCCTTCTTCGACCCGCCCGAAAACGCCGAGTTCGCCGCCGAGCGCCGCGACCGCGAGCTCGCCGACCCGCCCGAGTCGGCGGCCGAGCTGGAGCGCCTGAAGGCGGAGTTCCGCGCCGCCCGCTGCGGCTTCTGCCACGCGCGCCTGCCGCTCGCCCTGCGCGTCCAGCCGTGCCGCTGCGCCCGCCTCTACTGCCGCCAACATCGCCAACCGGAGCGGCACTGCTGCTCGTGAGTTTCCCGCCCGGTTCTCTTCATTCACCCGCTCGCTCGTTCAGGGTCGACTGGAAGCGCATGGACCGCGCAAAGCTGGAGGCCGCCGTCGTCTCGCGCCCGCGCACTCCCGCCAACGAGGACCGCGACGACCTCGCCGACACGCCGCGCAAGGGCGCCAAGCCGTGATCCTCGCCTGTTGGTCGAAGAGAATAAACACGAACAGACTGTCTCTTCGATTGCTTTTGGGAAAGAACAAGGAGACGGATGAAGAAGCACGCTGATCCTGCAAGCGGACTGCTTGGCAAACGAAATGTTCGGCAGCTCGGAGTTGACGCTTTCGAAGAGACTAGAGCAATTGATGCCTCATGCATTTGTAGCTGGAGCCTTTGAGTACTCAGAAATGGAAAGCTCTCAAAGGTCTCACTTATTCGTCTGCATCCACCGCTCTTCATCCGAACGAAATCTTTCCGGCTTGGCGCTTGGCATTCCGTTCCGCCGGCTTGTTTGTGGATTCTTTTGGTCAACGAAAGGCAGGAATTCGTGACAAATCAAATCGAATCGAATCGAATTCATGAATCTAAATGCCGCCTTCCCGGGAATCTTCGCGGCGGCCAACGATCACGGCCGCTCCAAGCGGCAGAAAGCGTTGATGCAACGTGAGTCCCGTGTTTGCGTTGATTTCGATCGGATCGGTTTGTTCCACAGACTACGAGCGAAGCAACTTGGTGACGATCACGAAGCTGATCCTCAACTCGTTCCTCGAACGCTCGGTGGCCGGCAGCCGCTCGTACGAGGCGGACACGACGGAGCTGAACGATCTGCTCGCGATGCTGGAGAATTGTTTGCTGCACGGTCTGAAGAGCAACTGTTCGTCCTCTCCTTGCTTCTTTCTTTGAATCCTCGGGGTTTAGTTGTGATGCCGAACCGCTCGCCGCACGCCGACCTGTGGACGCTGCTCGCGCGCGTGGGAGCGGAGAAGCGGGACTTTGGCGAGTGCATCCGCTGCATCGAGGGCCTGAAGAACTTGAGCACGGCGGCGTCGAAGGTGCGCGCCTTCCTGCGGCTCTCGTTGATGCAGAAGAAGCTCGCCGACTACCTCCAGTTCCTCGTCGCCAGCCCGCTGCTGCCCAAATGGTACGACGAGTGGGCGCTCTTGCTGCACGGCGATCGCGTGGCGTCGTTGCTCGGCGCCCTCCTTGCGCTGGGCGTCTTCGACATCAATTTGATGCTCGACTTCCAGCATCTTCAAGTAAGTTCCCTCTACTTCTTCCATTTGTTCGTTGGATTGCAGGAGCACAACAACGTGATCGATTTGACGCCCTACCTGAAAGTCCCCGCCGTGTGCACAACGCCGGCCGATGGGCGCGAAGAAGCGAGCGACGAAGCGGAGAACCTCAAACGAATTTTGGACCAAAAGTCGTACGTGGAGGAGCGCAATCAACAGTTGAGGTTCGTGCGCTCCGCCGTTTCGTTCGCTGACCGCCGTTCAGCACGCAACTCGCCAATCTGCACGCGAAGTTCGACGAAATGGCCGCTGGAGTCGATCGAACGACGCCGACGACGACGAACGTGAGTCGGCTGGGGCGAAAACATTCGTGACTCGCCGCAATTCCAGTCCGCCGCCACCGTTACGGCGGACAAGTCGCTCGTGTTCACCCAACCCCTGCGAGATCTCGAACGGGACGTCGACGAGGCGAACGCACGAGTGGCCAAACGAGAGCAAATGCTCGCCGACGCCCAACGGTTGGCCGGCGAGCGGTTGGAGGCGATCGACCGGTTGAACGACCGCCTGGAGCAGTCGGAAGCCGATCGGCGCCAATTCGAAGCGGAAGTGCGGAGATTCCGCGAGCGAGAGGTCCGCAAAACACTTCTCGCTTCATTCAATCGTGTTGCAGGAAGCGAACGAAAAGAAACGAGTGCAAGAAGCGATCCAATCGGCTGCGGCTTCCGTCGATCCAGCAGAACAAACCGAAGCGGACGTCCTCAAGGCGGAGCTCAAACACAAAACCGACCAAATGGGCGAACTCACCGCGCTGCTCGACCAAAAGCAGCGCGAACTGAACGGAGCGGTCGACAAGCTCGAGCGACTCCAGCGACAACACGCCGCTTTGGAGGCAAAGCAGCGGCGCACGAGCGAAGTCGAGGAGGTGAGTTCATTCTTTTGGGGTCCGATCGGGGATACCGTTTGTGGATTCTTTAGTCGTTTGTTGTTCAAAGGTGGACAGGAGGCAGGAATGAGAGTCAAGTTCGCTCTTCGACTGCCTAAAACAACAATCCCGCTCTTTTCGGCAACTTGTTTCCATCTCAATCCACTTTCTCTTTTAGGAATCGAACAAACTCCGACTGCAGCTGGAGACGACGCTGGAGAAAGTGCGGCGGCACGAGGCGACGCTCGAAGAAATGAGCGGACATCTCTCGGAGTTCGTCGTTTGCTTCTTTCTTCCACTCAACTCACCGCTTTCAGATCGAAACTGCAAGTGCTGGAGTTGAAGGAGGAGTGCCTCCCATTGGCCGAAAGCCAGTGGGTCGACGACGCCTCGGTCTCCGAGTGCAAATCCTGCTCTTCGGCCTTCTCGGTGATCAACCGGAGGCATCACTGCAGGCGAGTGACTTCTGCTCGGTTTCTTTTGATTCCATAGTGCTTTAGAGTGTGCGGGAACATCTTCTGCGCCGCCTGCTCGGAGTCGCGCGTCCAACTGCCGTCCAGCTCGCGCCCCGTTCGCGTGTGCACCGCCTGCTTCTCCCGACTGCAAAGCCGCCAGTCGACCGTCGTTGAACGGGAGTCGTGAAGTCCAGGGACGGCTTCAATGCGAGCATTTCATTTTACGTAGAGATATTCTTTCTTTTTGATGGCACATAATCACTTAACTACTTGCCCGAATGATCCCCGCATTCACTTCTTCCCTTCGGTTCGATTTGGACATTCCACTTACAGTCCCCGATTCACGTGTGCTCGTTGATGTCTACCCGCGTTTAATTGCAAGTAGTGAATAAACAAAAGTGAGTAAAAATAGCCGCGAGATTGTTTCAAAAACCGAATGAAATGCATGTAAAGAAGCCGGAAGAACCCACTCACTCGCTTGCTTGTAACTCGTGATGCCGTAGGAAAGAATGTACGGTGGAAAAAAGAAGCTACAGCCTAATTACTCACCACAATTTAATTGCGATGATCCGCTCGCTTTGGTTCGGGTTCATTAGAGAACGTCCGGTCGACTGGCCGACTGGTCGGTCGGTCGACCGTTTTCGGTTTGTTTGCGGCCAGACCGGCGGAAGGCCGCCAAGTGTCGACGTCAAGGCGGCGCGCAAGCCGAAAGCAAGCGGGGAGCCGGCGGGGAGCATAAGTAATTAAAGAAGGCATTCGATTCCCGCACATCACGCCGAACGACGCCCGTCTTGACATCCGCTGCAGCCGGCTCGCTCGCACCGTATTTGCGGCACGTCTCCGCTGTTGATAGCGAGCCGGCTGAGCGACAAGTTCCGTCGTTCGTTTGCGGGCTGCAAATCCGCACAGTTTGCAGCCAGCCGGACAGGACCGGGCGGGAAGTACGGAGATGTCTCCCCAATGGCCGACGGACAGTCCCGCCGCTTGTTGTGGTCGGGGATTGCCGGACGCGCGCCGTTTCCACGGAGCCAATTAGTCGACGCCGCCGCGACCGGATTCGTGCGCCCACCGTCCCGTCGGCGAACTCACGGCCGACCGGAAAACACGTGCACTCGCCGGCCGACCGCATCGGCTGGCCCCTCCCCCTCCCACCGGCGTTATGCAACGGCCGCCCGTCGAGAACGCCCCACCGGACCGTCGATTCATTCGCTGCGTTGTGTCCGCAATGGCCCTCTCGTTCGTCTTTCTGCTCTCCCTGTGCGCGTACGTGCTGCGGATTACGGTGTTCGCCGCGACGGCGCCCTCGCCGCCCGCATGGACGCCGCTGGAATATCGGCTGCATTTGCGGCTTCACTGGAATGCGAGCGGCGAATCCACTGCGCCACCGGCGCACGCCGACGGTCAGGTGTTGATTCGAATGGCGTGCGTGCGCGCCACCGACACGATCGTGTTGAATTCGAACGATCTGCGCATCGACAAGCGGAGCCTGCGGCTGGAGGACGAGGCGAGCGGCCAGCGCGTGCGCATCAAACACCTGGAGCACTACCCCGCTCGCCTGCAAATCAAAGTGGTCGCCGAATCCGAACTGCTCGTTGGGGCGAACTACTCGCTTCGCGTCGACTACACGGCGCCGATCACCGACGACCAGACGGGCGGCTTGTACTTGAGCGGCGACAAGAAGTGAGTTCGATCCAATGGAGAGCGAATGAATCGTTTGGTTGCAGGAAGTACGTGGCTACCCAACTGCAGAAGATCGACGGCTCTCGACTGCTGCCCTGCTTCGACGAGCCGCGCTTCCGCTCCGTCTTCACGCTCACCGTCCTCCACCTGACCGCCTCGAACCTGACGGCGCTGAGCAACGCCCCAGCAATCGAAACACGCGAATTGGAGGAGTGAGTTGAAAGAAGAAGGAAGACGGAAAGAATTGGATTGATTGCAGTGGTTGGACCCGCACGAAGTTCGAGAGCACTCCGTTGATTTCCACGTACTTGTTCGCGATTTACGTCGGCGCTCCCGATTGTTTGACCGCCGAAGTGTTGGGCACTCCCGTTCGTCTTCCTTCCGCTCATCTCGATTGATTCAACGCTTGCAGATCCGCCTCTTCTACGGCAGCTTGGGGCTGGAGGCGGCCAAGAAGGCGCTGGAGTTGGTGATCCGCTCGTTCGAGTTCTACACCGCCTATTTCAACCTCTCCTATCCGCTGAGCAAATTGGGTACACAATCCTTCCCTCTGCCTTCTTTTACGGCCTGCTCGCTTGCAGACGTTGTGATCGTGGACCACCTGCGAGTGGTCGGCATGGAGCACTGGGGTCTCGTCTTCCTGAAGCTGAAAGAGACGCTGCAGCAGGACTCGCGGCGACTCGCCATTTCGCACGAGATGTCCCACATGGTCCCCACTCCTTCTCATTCTTCGGTTGATCGCTGGAACTTTCAGTGGGGAAATCTCGTGGTGCCGAACGCGTGGGACGACCTCTGGTTTTTTGAGGGCGCGTGCGAGCGGGCCGTGATCAAATTCCTGGCCTCGATTGACGAGGATCCCTTTGTTAAGGTTCGCAATGATAGAAAGATCCTTCCGATTCATTTGCTCGTCGTTTGAAGGCCGACCTGGACGCCCAACTGCTGGTGAAGACGCTGGACAATCGTTTCGTCTACGAAGCGAATCGCCTGCATCAACCGGCCGCCAAGCTCGCCGACCTGCAGCACAGCGCGGCCAATCGGGAGAAGTCGCCGATTGTCTACGAAAAAGTGGGCAGTCGACCGTTAGATCGCCTTCATTCCATTCGCTTTCAGGCCTCCGCTCTGCTCGGAATGCTGGAGCGAACGGTCGGCGAAGACGCGTTCGATCGGTCCACTCGTTTGTTCCTCCGGCGGAACGCGTTCGGCACGGGCGATTCGCTCCACTTTGCCGACTGCGTGGACGAGTGAGTTCGCAGTCAATCGTCGAAACCACTCGACCATTCGGTTGCAGGGTGTTGGCCGAAGACGGGAGCGAAGTGTTCAGCGCGGCCGGCCTCACCGCCCGCCGTTTCGTCGACGAGTGGCGCAAATCGCAGGGCTACCCGATCGTCACGATCACGCGCTGGAACGAAAGCCACCTGCAAGTGGCGAGCGAGACGGCCAATCCGTTGGGGCTGGACGGGATCGAGGAGCAAACGTGGTCGATCCCCCTCTTCCTGCGCTCGTTCGACGGCACTCGGCGGGAGGTTCGCATGTTGCCGTCTGACTTCGACTCAGAGGACGAGTTCCTGATCCCAGCGGACGTGTTCGTCGAAGGTGAGCGTTCTTGCTGGAGGGCGTACTGTAGGGCTGGAAAAGGCAACACGCCGGGCAATTAGTTCTTGTGCTTCGCAAGTTTTCTAACCGCTAGATTACGGTAGTTGCAAGCGACAGTAGTTGGAATTCATTACCGTTAGACCCAATTATTCGATTGCAGCCGGCGGCTACTACCGCGTGCTCTACAAGGACGACCTCTTCGAGCGACTGCTGGACGAAGCGAACCGACTGGACGACCTCACGAAGACGATCACGCTGGACAACGCCCGCTTCTTCGCGTTCAACAACGTCGTGCCGCCGCGCGTGCTCATCCGCTCGCTCGACCGTTTGGTGACCGACCGGCTGCCGAATTGCATTCGGATTTACGTGCACACGAGCTCCATTCTGCACTACCTGCTGAACGGCCACTCCAAGCGAGAGGAGTTGGATGTAAGCGAAGGGACGAAAAACGGGAGTACACGGAGATTGCAGGAGTTCCTGATGAAAGCGGGCGCCGAACTGTACGATCGGAGCGAGAAGATCGCCTACAAGCCGACCGATTCGTGTCTCCAAGAGTGAGTTCTTTCCTGCGAATCAATCCAATGCCCGCTTGAAGCAAACGAGCGCAATACCTGGGCATCGGCTTCTGCAGCTGGGACTACAAGCCGTGCACCCAGCGAGCCGTGCGGGACTATGAGACGATGCGAGTGGATTGCGCGGACAAGCGGACGGGAGATTCGTGCAACAAGTGGGTTCTAACGGGAAGGAATGAGGGATGATTGAGCTGCAGAATCCCGCCGGCACTTCGCTGGAGCGCGTACTCGATGGCCGTCCAGCGGGGCGACCTCGAGGACCTCAACTTCTTCAACACGCAGCGACGAATGGCCGAAGGGGAGGAGTTGACGCGACTCAGCAGTGCGCTCTTCTTCACTTCGAATCGAACCGTCCAAAAGGAGCTCCTCCAGTCGCTAGTCTACGGCGGCTGTGCGGTCCTCAAGTCCATCAATCGGGGGTTCGTTCTTTCAAGCTCCTTCTGTTCACTCCTTCCGTTTCAGAATCTTCCGAATGCCGCTCGTCTCCCATTTCCTTCACTCGATCCTTGCGATTTGGAAAGAGGAGGTGGAAACGAGGAAGTTGTACGTCCATTCGTCTACGTCTGCGCTCAATTCAAAGCTTCAGGTCGCCGCGAGTGCTGGAGCAATGCGGAAAGCACATCCTGAAATACTCGCTGCTCGGCCTCTCGCGCACCGAAGAGGACTTGAATCAATTCAACGGTCTCAACTGCACCTCCTTCCTCTCCACTCAACAGTGCGACGTCATCAAGGCGACGATCCAAACGCGTCTCGCATTCGTGAAACAGCTGGGCGAGGAGTTGGAGCGGATTTCACTGCAAACCAGCGACTAATTGGATTCTTTTGTGTAAATAAACAGTCCTTGTTTCTCGTAATCGAACGCCCGCTTCTCGGAAGCGAGTGGAGAGACGAGAAGTCAACTCGACATCATTTCCTTGGGGATTCCCTTGGCTTTGTCGGTTGCGGCTAATGAGTGACTCACGTCACGTCAGGTCCGAGTGTTCGCCGGCTGTGGCTGCGGCCAATTAGCCCGAGGATTCTGAACGGACCGAAAGGAAGCGGAAATGCGCACTTCCCATACGCGTGTACTTTGCACCCCGGTCGGTCGGTTAATGAGAGGAAACGAGTTGCACGTACGGGAATGCAAGGAAGAACCCCCTCCCCAAGCAGCCAACTTTCCCGTTGGGATTTGCGCGTCGCTCAAAGCGGAATTTCGGGGCCGCTTTCCGCTTACGCGCGAGTGGGCGATCATTCCACTTCCGTTCCTCATCGTTGCGATCATGTCCGAAGTCGAGGTCGAAGCGACGAAGAACGACGAGAATGAAGGTGAGCTCCGTCGAACTTCTCTTGATCCAACCGAATTTCTTCGTTTTGCAGGAAAACCGGAGGAATTCTGCCGAATCAAACTGGCGAATTTGCCCACGGCCGCCAAGACCGCACAGTTGAAGAAGCTGCTGAACTCGTGAGTCCCCCGCCATTCAATTGAATCGATCGATTGCTTGCAGGAACCTGAAAGAAGTCGGCTGGAAGAAGCTGACCGTGCCGCCGAACACGGGCATCGCCTACTTCTCGGTGGGCACCGCCGAGGAGGCCGAGAAGGCGAGCGCTCTGCTGAACGGGCACACGTACAAGAACCACAAGATCGTCGCGTTCACGGTCGCCGACAAGGCGGAGGTTCGGCCCAAGCGTCAGGTGCGTTCTTCCCTCCAATTCCTCGAGATTTCTGCGGATTCCTCGTGTTGCAGGACGAACCCAAACAACTGAAGAACGTGATCGAAATCACGACCCCGCTGGCCCACTTGACGTACGACGAGCAAATCGACGTCAAGTTCAAGGACTCGACGCAGATCGCGGAGAAGTTGATCAAACAGATGGCCCACGCGCGCGTCCCGAACGCTCGCTACATCAAAGCGAAGAAGCTGCTCAAGCCGGTGAGCTCCAGCCCACGTTTCGTCCATTCGCTCCGCTCAGATCATCCGTTGCGACAAGACGTCCAAATACCGGAACAAGATCGAGTGCACCATCGGCCTGGACGAAGCCGGCGATCCGTGCGTGGGCTTCGTGAGCGGGCGGATGGCCGAGCGGAAGTTTGTGATCGTTCCGGTCGACCGCTCGACGATCCTCACCGACAAGATGCAGGCGATTGTCTGCCGCTTCACGGACGTGGTGAAGGAGAGCGGTTCGTTCAATCCTCTGCTTTCGATCCAACGGAGTGCTTCAGGCCTCGCCCCGTTCGAGGAGTTCACGCGCGAGGGCTTCTGGAAGAAGCTGGTGGTGCGCGACTTCGCCGCCAGCTCGATGCTTATCGTCACCGTCCACCCGCTGGCCGACGAGCAGCAGATGGCCGAAGTGAAGCGGAAGGTCGTCGAGACGTTCGGGAGCGGCGGCCAGTCGCCCGATCTTCGCGTGGATTCGATCTACTGGCAGATTCTCGAGAACGCCAGCGACCCGTGTGTGTACGAGCATGTCGACGGTGAGTCCAATCGAATGCTCGTCCATTTGAATCGCTCGTTCGCTTGCAGGAGCGGAGCACATCCACGAGAACCTCCTGGGCGTCCGCTTCCGCGTCTCCGCTCAATCCTTCTTCCAAACGAACTCTCGAGGGGCGGCCCTTCTCTACACGGTCATCGGCGACTTGATGGGACTTCCGAAGGCCGTCGAGAGCGCCCAGTCGGCCGACGGGAAGCCGAAGGAAGCCGACGGGAAGCCGAAGGAAGCCGAGGCCGACGAGCGGATGGACGTGGAGACGAGCGACGGGCCGAAGGCCGGCGAGGAGAAGCCGGTTGCTCTGCTCGACATCTGCTGCGGAGCGGGCACAATCGGGCAGTGTCTGTTGGAGCGCCTCCGGAAGAACCCGGCGACTCGTCGGCAGTACGCGGTCATCGGCGTGGAGCTGGTGAAGCAGGCGGTCGAGGACGCGCGCCTGAACGCCAAGGAGAACGGATTCACGAAGGAAAAGTGAGTGCTCTCTCCTCCTTTTCTCACACTTCTGATCGCTCGCCTCCTTCCAGCTGTCGCTACATCGAGGGCCCGGCCGAGGTCGTGTTTCGCAACCTGAACGACTACGTCCAGTACGACCTGAAGATGCGCGATCCCGAGCTCATTGGCGTGCTCGACCCGCCTCGCAAGTGAGTCCTCTCGCTCCAAGAACTCCAATCCGATCGCTTGATTGCAGCGGCGTCTCCGACAAGGTGATCATCTCGTGTCGCCGCCTCGAGAGCATGAAGCGCATCATCTACGTTTCCTGTGATCCCTCCGCTGCGATTAAGAATCTCGTGGACTTGTGTCGTGCCACGTCGAACAAGTACGAAGGCGAGCCGTTCCGCCTCGCGACCATCCAGCCGGTCGACATCTTCCCGTACACCACGCACATCGAGTGGGTCGTGGAGCTGCGGCGCGATTGAATGCGATCGATTGAATTCTTGCCATGCTTCCGTCCTTTTCGTTGATTTGATTGTTGCCCACTTGTTCCGTCCGACTGTTTGGTTCATATCTTCGTGGTTTATTAAACGAGACCATTTGTTGTTCAACTGTATTGCTGCCAATCGATCATTCAATTGATTCCTGAATGCACACATGAGTCGAGGGGAAGGAGGAAAGAAGGAAGAGAGGAGGGGAGGAAGATGTTTGGACGGTGTTCCTCTTCGCCGCCATTCATGAAAACTGAAACAAAGCAGTTCTGAACACACAAACTCTCCTTCTTTTCATTCGTGTTGCTTGTGACGCGTGAACGAGTGAAGAAGCGAACGTTCACCCGTAAGGATCAACACTGCGCGACTTTCTCGCGATCGTTAATATGCGGCTTTTTCACTAGGGACGCTCGCAACTACCACTGTTTACTTCTCCGTAATTACTACACACACTTGTCAAGCACAAAGAAAAACTCCATGATATCCGCGTGCAGGGTCCAAACGCGAAGGATTTCAAAGACGGAAATCTCCTTGTATTCGGCCACCAAATCAGCGTCGAAGTTGGCGGTCTCGAGTTTGAAGCCCTTCCGGAGGGCGAATCGTTCCACAGCCGAGACCAATTGTTCGTTTTTTTCCTAAAGAAAGCAACGGGCATTCGCTGTTCGAGATCTGAACGAACGTACGGCAAAACGTTCCCTTTGATCTTCGTTGATTTGCACGCGCAATTGGAGTCTCGAAATGCCCGCTTCTTTCGCGCACTCGGAGAACCGCAGGGAACGCTCGAACCAGTTGCTGAATTCATCGTCCCAAGTGCCGCTTGCCGGCTGAAATCGCTGATTGAAAGACGCCGGCGAAAGCAACTCACTTTGTGGCACGCAGTGAAACTTGCAAGCACAAGTTGAAGGCAGAAGTCGTCGTTCAAGGCGTGGAGCCGTTGGAAAGCCGCCCGATATTTGAGAGTGTCCTCTTCGGTCCAGGCGACTTGACGGCGGAGAGAAGCGTCCATTTTCGGAACGGCGTTGATTTCGGAAGAGCGGACGTCTAAGATCACTTTCTTTACCGCTTCGTTTCGTTTGAAACTGCAAGGAAGATGATTCCGGTGCGAATTTCCGCCTGTGCTTACGGTCCGCCGTCGACGATCTCCTGAGCGCTCGCATCGATTTCGAGCCGACGAGCACGAGCACCGAAAAAGGCCGCGAGATCTGAACGAGAAGCTGCCGACTATTCGTAAGCTGCTCGCGAGTTACCGCAATTCGGAGCGGTCCCATTCCACAACCACGCCTTTTCCGCCGCCTTTCCCGGTTTTTGCGGTCCGAGAAGGACGAAGGCCTTTTTGTCGGACTGGAACGAACGCACGAGCTTAAGCGGCAGAAAGTCGCGAAGGAAGTGGACGACGCCCGAAGGTTGACCCTTCCGCTCCAACCAAACGTCGACCGACTGCAAGTGCGGGAGATCTAAAAGGAACGGTTGACTAAAGAAAGTAGGAGAAGCAGAACTCATCTTTCAACGTCGATAACACTTCGGCCCAATTGCGGACGGATTCGAAGGTGACCACAGCGTCGAGAGAGGGTCTCACTTCTATGTTACTCACGGCCGACCGCCCCAAGAGCACGATTCGCTTCATCGAATTAAAAGTCACTTGAAGCTCGTTCAAGTAGAATCTGAACGGGCCCTCAGATCCTCGGCCCAACGAGCACTTCGCGGGCTTCAAAAATAGTTCAATTTTTGTGGCCGTCTTGTCTTTGTCGCTGGTCGTGCAGAAGACGGTCGCGAACGAACGGCTGCAGAAGAACATGCGCAGGGTGCGGTGGTGAAGAATCGGTCGTCTGCGGAGCCAATCGAGCTCGTCTTCAGGCGACAAGTTTGAACCCCGCTTTGGACCGAGCGCGTGGCGCATCACGGCGCGACGAACGTCCGGCTTCATCTTCGGCCTTGGCTTCGCTTTCTTCTCGTCGACCTCGTCGCTGTCCTCCGCCTTTCGTTTGGTTCCCCGAAGGCCGACCTCCATGTCGTGAGAAGACATCGCTCGTTTCTGAAGACAACGGACAATCACGGTGAGACTGAAAGAAGGCACGCGGGAGCAACCGCTCGAAAGCGTGGGCAGAAACCGTGAGAGCAACGACGTCGCTCTCGTTGACTTAATGGGAAGAGATGTGAGAGCAAGGACGAGTGTGATCCAAACACATGACTTGTAATCCCGCGAATGCAATCAGCAGTTGTCGAAACCAGAAGTCAACTGATGGGAACGAGCATTCGAGGCGTCATGTGAGCCGCCGACCTCAAAAATGTTCTCTCGACTACGCAATTCAAGACTTTCGTTGATTGAAGCGGCAAACGAAGACGCCGCACGATCGGCAAAATACTCTCGAGAACCTTAGTTTTTCCCGACTTCCCCCAAACGCGAAAGAAACGAAATCTGCGGCTCGCTCGCCGCACTCCGCGCTCCACGCGCGACGTCCTTGCGTGCGACCGCGAGCGTACGCACCCGCTTCCTTGTTGCCTGCTCGCTTTCCGGACCGCGTGCGAACGAAAAATGAAATAAGTGTGTTGAACACGATTTTTTTCCGACCGATAATTGTTTCCGAAATATCTGACTGCAAACGGCATGGTCGAAGGGAGCAGGTTGTAGAGTTATTTAGAATGGAAAGCATTGAGTCACTTTCGATTCGTGTCTAGCGGCCAAAATCACGACCGCTCGGAACGAAGTTCGAGATGTAGGCGAAATGAACTAAAAAGCGGGCGAAACAAGTCGCCTTTGCAGGGCGGCCGGCGGGCGGCGAGGAAGAGTAAAACGAATCGAAGGAACAAACAGCCTCCCGCTTCTCGCTGCTCGCTCGTGTGCGCTCACATGTCCCATCTATTGCTTCCGCTTCCCGCTCATTTGGCTCGTTCGCGTTCTTCGGCCTTCCTCGGAGTTCCGTGCAATACACGGGCCAAACAACGAACGATGAAATTCGGCCGAATTGGGGCGATAAACAAGCGGCAAGCCGGGTGTTTTCCACTCCTGCGTCCCGCTTTCGGCCGCCTTCACGTCCGCTTTTTGGTCTCCCGGCCGAAAAGTGGCCGTCCGGCGGCCGTCGGGACCGGAAGGGCAGCGAAACAAGAAGGCCATTTCGCGGCCATGGGTGGACGAATAACCCCAAATGACGGGGGCATTGGAGTTCTTTCGCGACCATTCAAGAGAGAACTCATTGGTTCCATTGGGATCTCGCCGCCCTCTACTGGACCTTTCATCTGCTTCTCCATTGAAATGCCCGGTTTATCACGCTCCATAGTCACTAGTCAATGATCGATCTCTAAGTACCTAATCGAAGGAACAAGTGAACAATAAATACTCGTCTAATTGCCTAACGGGAACAAACAATCGAACAAAAGAATCTAATCGGTGGAAGACGGGAAGGGATCCTCGAGCCGCCCACTCGCATTCACGAAGACGCTCTTGATTTGCGAGCAGTTCCCGATGGCGGCCTTGCCGTTCTCACGGCCGAAGCCCTGAAGCCACAGAACGGGACCCACGGAGCTGCAATCAAGTCGAGAGATCAATCGAAAGAATCGAAAAGGAAGCGGGACGTACAGACGTTGTAGAACGTGTTCACGTAAACGTTCCCTGCGGCCAATCGGGAGCAGAAGGACGTCGCTTTGCGCAAATCGTTGCTGAACACGCCCGCCGCCGAGCCGAACTCCGTTTCGTTGGCGATCGAGACGAGAGAGCTTCCTGGAATCGACGAGATCAATCCAAAGAAAGGAAGGAGGAACGCACCTCATCGCTTCGAAATGGACATGAAGAAGCCGCCCTCCAATCCCGCGACTTCGACTCGCTTCCCGCCGCACAGCAGGCGGGCGCCCGCCTGCACCGTCGCGTCGACGATCTCCAGCACTTTGCGGAGGTGGGCGGCGGAAATCGAGGCGCCGACGTGAACGGAGCGGTCGAACGTGTCGCCGATCCGCAGGCGCTCCACTTTGGCGACGAATCGCTTCGTGAACTCGTCGAGCAGCGACTCGTGGACAAGGATCTTCGACGCGTTTGTGCACACTTGTCCTGAACTCCAGTGGATGAGAAGGAAGATAAGGGAGTGGTCGGTTGCCTTGGCTGTAGAAATTCGCCATCGTCGCGCCGTTCACAGCGACCTCGAGCACGCGCTCTTGCCGCCCAACTCCAGCGTCACTTGCCAAACGAAAAGAAGTGAGTGAATCGAAAGAAAACGAGGACTCACCGGCTTCACGTTCGAACCGGCGGACTGTTGGGCGATCTTCTTGCCGGTCGCGACACTCCCCGTGAAGGAAATCTTGCGGACGTCCGGGCACTCGCAGATCGCCACCCCGGTCGCCCCCTCGCCCTGCACGACGTTCACGAGGCCGTCGGGGACGCCCGCTTGCGAGAGCAGTTGAACCAAGAGAACCTGAAGCACTTGATTAAATCAGTGGAGAGAGTGCGACGAACGGAGGTGATCGGCGCCAACGGCGAGGGCTTGTAGATGATCGCGTTGCCGCACGCGACCGCCGGCGCGATCTTCCACGTCGCGGTTTCTGGAATTCGAGGATATGAGGCGTTCGAACAAGAAATTGAGCTGATGGAAGCAAGGGATCGATAGAAGAGTGGAATTAGGGTGTTGGCTGGTGCCTGGACAGTCTCTCACTCTCCAACACCACCCCCAACCTTTGATTGAAGCCACTAACAAAGGAGAACTTACGAATGGGGTAGTTGAAGACGCCGAGTGCGGCCACGACAGCGAACGGCTCGCGGATGGTGTACGCGTGCTCGGACGGACGGCCGGCGAATGGAAGGTGTTGGCCGGAGAGGTCGACGTTGCTGAAGAACTCGAAGGTCTCCGCACAGGAGAGGACGTCCGCTTCGGCCTCGACGATCGGCTTCCCGTTGTCCCGCACCTCCCACTCGGCGAGCAGGTCGACGTTCGTGCGGATCAGCCGGCCGGCTTCGCGCAGCACGTCGCCCCGCTGCTGCCACGAGCGCGCCGCCCATCGGCGTTGCGCGTCGGCGGCCAAACGGGCGACTTCGGCCACCTCCGCCGCGTTCGCCGACTTGATCGTCGTGAGGAGTTTGCCTGCAATCGAGGAGTTGAACGACGAAGCAGCAGGGAGAATCTCCCGATCAAAACAAAGGACTTACCAGTTCAAGGCTCGTGCACATCGAAGGCCGGCAGACTGCCGGCGGCCGCGTACGCCCCGCCGACGAAGTGGAGCGTTTGGAGGAGGTTCTTCGGCACGCTCAGCTTCCCCATGGCGTCGGGGCGGCAGAGCCTAAGAGCGGAGAGGTGAACGCAAGGAGAGGCCTGCAGAATCGACGGGTGGGAGCCCGGCTGGTCTTGGGGCACGTCGCGTCGTCCCGTGGGGTAGTAATCGAACCAAAACGCGGAGATTTCGCCCGATTTGTCCCGAAAATTCAAGCCATGCGGCAGGAACGGAGATTCCCGGTTGTTCGAAGTGTTCGCGTACGCGCACGCGATCAACTGGCAGCAATACAAGGAGCGCCGGTTGCGGGAGTTCAAGCTGTCCGCCGTGAAGAGGTCGTTGTACTCCGCACGGTACCTCGTTCATGGCGAACTCCAGCGCTTTTCGTTTCGATTCGGCCGCAACGTCCACGATCCCCACCTCGAGGACGGCCGCCACGAAGCCCCCATTCGATTGGGGCGTGTGGACGAGCCGGCGAAAGAAGACGACGTCGCCGGCATGAACGCGCGGCATCGGCAGGAGGCGAAGTGAAAAGGCGGCCATCCGGGCGGGCTAAACGACAGACGAAAGGAAGAAGTGAACGAGCGGCGGCCGATAGCGCAGTGGAGATCACGACGGACTTCAGCGCTTCCGCCGGCGGTCTTTGAAGTGAACGGACTTGGCGGACGCAAGGATCCGCTGGATCATCACGTATTTTTCGTGCACGTAGCGAAAGCAGAAGACCGTCGAGCACAGGTAGCTTCTGGTGATCGCAGGAGTTGATTGAATGGAAAGGAAGAAGGTGGACGAACCCCGAGAAGACCAACAGCAGGGTGGTGCCCAACGTGCATGCCCACGCCAGCTCCGAGCCGACGGCGTTGAAGCAGAGGAGTGCGCAGAACAGAAAGCAGAGCAGCCCAATGCGGATGACCAAACGAATCAACTGCAGGAGCATCAAGTACGGCTTCTTCCACTGCAATTCTCCGCTCTATCGTAGATTCCCCGCCGGGCACTCACTCGAACGCCGAAGATCGCCAATCCGATGCCGAGAATGTGCAGAAAGAAGAGGAGAATCCAGACGAACAACAGCCCGTTGTAAACGATGTAGTATTGGTAGGCGTGCGTTCGATCGTAGTACTAAACACCCCACCAATCAATCACTTCTTCCCGTTGAGTGCAACCTGGAAGAACTGCGGGTAAACGGCCGACTTTCGGTGCACCTCGGGGTATATGAACAGAAAGAGAGCAAAGCAGATCGGGGGCAAGTCTACGACGACCGCAACTACCGAATGAACGTAGTAGATCATCTAAACAACCGGGAGGAACGAGAGGACGAGCGGAAGAGCGAACCTGAACGTGGTACCCGCATTTATGGTGGAATCGGACGTCGTCCTCGAACGCCTCCGCTTCGATCGATGCGGGGCTCATTTCGTAGAGCAATTGGGGGAGAAATCCAACGGAAATCTCCGGCTTTTCGTCCAAAAGCCCGGGATGACCACTCGCTTCCTCCCGCTTGATCGGCGAGTGCGAGAAGGGAGCGGCAGAGGCGTCAGTTGCTTTCGGATGCGAGCGGCCGAGTGAAAAGAGCGGGCAGGATTGAATTATGATGGGACGAGTGCAAACATTGGAGCAATTGGAACGATTGGTGCTGGACGATGAAAGCGAGACGCGTGCCGTAAGAAGAAAAAGCTCCAATTGAATCAACCGGAGGAAGTAAATCGAAAGAATTCGCAGCAGAATCGAGCACCAAGCAAACGAGCAGAAGCAACAGGAGGCAAGAGAAAAGTGGGCATTTCGAACGTTCTCTATCGAACCTCCGGTCTTCAACTTCAAATCCAATCCATCAACACGATTCATTCACACTTTCGGGATGTAAATGAAGGAAGGCGATCCGGAAAGCAGTGCAGAAGCGTCCCGCCGCGAACCTTTCGGCCGGCCTCCGCTTGGCGAAACGCCCGCCCGGGCGGCCGATTTCTCTCGAACGTTCTGGTCGAGTTTCCCGCCCGCCCGCGTCCTCCGGTCCGTCTGCACCACCCACCAGTCGGTCGGTCGGACAGTTCGAAGAAATCGAGTCTTCTGCTCAAGTGCGTGTTCCTTCTTCCCGCCTCCAATCGAATCGAATCGAAACGAAATGGCCGTACGTCCGGATTTCAAGGTTTGTTCCCGCCGTTTGCCTCGAGTTTCCACCTGCTCCTCCCGCTTTCAGATCGAGAACGCGACTTTCTGGTCGAAGGAGCGCTTCAACGCCCTCCTGGTCGGGCAGACCGTCGAGAAGGGCCCCAACAAGGTGAAGTTCGACGAGGTGCAGTGCGACGGCGGTGCGGCGGCCGTGAGCCGCAAAGCGAAGCTCATCTGCCTCTACCACTGGGAGCTTAAGCTGAAGTTCACCGCCACGATTGCGGGCAACGAGCTCGCGTACGAGGGCAGGGCGTCCTGGAGGTGCCCAATTTGAGCGACGAGAACACGGCGGACGAGCTGGACGTTCGTTCCCTTCTTCCTCCATTCAATCGATTGAATCCACTCGCTTTTAGCCGAAACGTTTGGTCAAACTGCAGCAGAAGCACCTGATTCGACTCGACCCGCTGCTCCCCGAGGTGCGCAACTTCGTCCACGCCCAGGTCGTCAAGTACATCCACGAGCTGAAGGACGACTTCGGCAAGCGCTCCTTCCAGAACGAGGTGAGTTCTTTCGATTGCATCCTCCGCTTTCATTCGTGTGCTTCAGGTCGTGACGGACGCCGGCGGCAGCGCGGAGAAGACGCCCGCCGAAGTGGAGACCACCGACTTCGAGATCACCGAGACGTTCAAGGTCCCGCCGTCGCGTCTGTTCGAGATCCTGACCGTCAGCGAGGTTTGTCCCCCTGTCCTTCGATTCAATCGATTTCTCGCTTGTTGCAGCTCGTGAAGGCGTGGGCGGGAAGCGGCGAGGTGGACGCCCAAGTGGGCGGCAATTTCGTCCTCTTCGGCGGCCAAATTACGGGCACCTTCACGGCGATCGTAAGTTCCTCCTCTTCCTTTCCCATCGTTCAATTCTCTGCTCATTTGTAGGAGGAGAACGAGAAGATCGAAGCCGACTAGCGCCTCCGCGAGTACCCGGCCGGCCATCACGCGCGAATCATCTTCTCGCTGCACGACAAGGTTCGTCCTCTTCCATTGGATTCCACGGATTGATTCCTCCGATTGCAGAGCGACAGCACCGACCTCGTGCTGAAGGCCTCCAACGTGCCGAAGGCGATGGCCGGGAACACGCAGAGCGGCCTCCAGCGTCACTACTTCGTGACCATCGGGCGTACGTTGGTGAGTTTCTTTGAATAGAATTCTCGAATCATTCGTTTTGTTGAGGCGTCGGAGCGCCGAATTTTGTTGACGAATCTCCCGACGAATGAGGTCGAGGAGGTCATGAAAAATCAGCTCCAATTCGTGCTGCATATGTGAGTCCTTCACTTTCATTGCTTTGATCCAATCGATCAATTGCAGGCGGGCCAAAGTCGCCTGGAAGAAGCTGACCGTGCGGCCCGACGCGGGCGCCGCCTACTTCACGGTGTACACGGACGAGGAGGCCGAGAAGGCGACGCGTGGCCTGAACGGGCACACGTACAAGAACCACCGCATCTCCGCGTTCACGATGGCCGTCTAAACGAATCTCCGTTTGTTTGTTGATTATGGTTTGTTGTTGAATAAATTCTTCTTTATTGCTGACAATCGATCATTCAATGATGCCGAATGCACACATAAAACGAGATAGATGGAGGAAAGAAAGAAGGGAGGAGGGAGGA
>JAMPIO010000457.1:0-48734 GCA_024699865.1 Aphelenchoides fujianensis | reverse complement strand
GACCGTAGCCCTTCAGCCAAAGCTCCCATTTATAGCCGTGGGCTTCTTTCGTAAGGAGACCACTTGACCGCCCTCGTAATGCGCGCAATCATCTTCGTGTTTCTCCTCGCTCTCCTCCTTCACGGCTGTTCGGGCCAAAATTCCTACTGTTACCAGTGCAAATTCGAAGCGGGGACAGCAGACGTTGAGCTTTGCAAGAACGTCGTAAGTTCGTTGCAGCATAGCCAAAATGTAGACGTGAATCCTAGGAAAGCAACACCCCCTGGTCCCAAAACCACGTGCGTTCAAAGTTGCAGTGTAGCGTGTGAGCCCAATGTTTAGTACTGCTTTGTGTTGTATAATCACCTCAACGGTGAGTGTGCAAGTAAGGAATGTTGAACAAAAACCATTTACAGGAAATCTTGGTCGTTATTCGGAGCCTTGCCCGCGGAAGGGATTGATTTTGGGAGAGGCAAGAAGTCATCTAGACAATACTTTCATTTCGTACATAATTTTTAGTGCCTTGAATTTGCGGATGGCAGCTTTATCTGCATGTGTACGGGCTATTTGTGCAATAGTCGACCTTTTAAGTTCTGCCACCGTTTTGTTTGATTTAAGACGAGTGTTTAGACCCCGGCTACGGTCCCGGACGGCGGTTGATCCAAGCGGCGAACATCACGCAATCGCTCCGTGCGCACCGCGTCCATGCCGGAGTGCAAACCAAAAAAGAGCGCCTTCAACAACTGTTCGGGGAACATCTTTCTTCATATTTGTTAAATGTGTGCTGATTGTCAAGACGAGATATCAGGAGTCTTGTGGGAATGAAATAAAGAAAAGGCTCGTTGAAGAAGGCATAAAACAAGCGTGCAAAAGAAGGCGAAATTTGCTCCTGTTTCGCTGTGTACTGCTCTTGACAGAACGGAAGGCGATCAATCGCTCCGTTTTTCGTCGTGGAATAAAAAAAGAATATAAGAGCTCCACGTTTCTTGTCTTTAGTTACTGGTAAATAAACTCAAGGATTATAAACTGCTTTGTTTTTATGGACCTTCAGTCAAACGATTTGAATTCATAATGGATCTTCCGCAGTGGTGCGGTCGTTAATTCCAATCGACCGTAGCCTTTCAGTATGGAATCTCTTATTTATAGCTGCGGGCTTCTTCGATCGGTCACTTTGTGCACAAGAGAATCTGCAGTTTCACCGCGATGCGCACGGTCGTCTTCTTACTCCTTTATCTCCTTCTTTCGACTCCCAGCGACGCCCAAACTCAGTGCTACAAATGCGATTTCGAAGCCGGAACGGCGGATTATTCTAATTGCAAGAATCCCGTAAGTGACCGCAAGAAGCGGCATCAGTTCGTGTCTTTGAGAACCCGAATGAAGGTACACCGGTCGTATACCGCCACGTAAGTTCACTGCTGCCGTTGCTTTGAGCTTGCAGTCCGTGGTTTAGGTCTGCTACGTTATTTACAACCATACGAGCGGTGAATCTTCCAAGAAACTCAATGCTTTGATATGAATGAAATTGCAGGCAATCTCGGTCGTTTCGGGAGGACGTGCGAAAACCCGCACATTCAGATGAATACGGCATGAATACACCCACACATTTCATTCCATCTTCGTGTTTAGTGCGTAGAATTGCCGGACGGTGGTTTCGTGTGCATGTGCATTCCTGAACTGTGCAATTCCCGTCCTTGTTTGTCTATCAATCTTCCTCTTTGCTTTCAACAAGTGCTTCAGATCCCGGCCATGGTCCCGGACGGCTGCTCGACTTGTCCGCGGACGTCCCTCAACCGCTCCGTCCGAACCGCCTGCTTCCTTCCGAAGACCTGCCCGTTCGGCGAGTGTCGTGGGCGAATGCTCCGCGCGTTCTCGTGCCCGTTTGCTGATTGAAAGACGATTGGGAAGCCGCGTGGTGTTGAATAAAAGCCATTCAGTTCGAAGCAAGCGGATTGCAGACGAACATTCGAATGGTCGTGAATTCAAAGCAGTCACCAAAGGAATCGACTGCTATCTCATCTCTTTATGCACACAACCCACGATTAGTTTATGACTTCTTCAAAAGCAGGTGCTGCGTTGGGTTTCTCGCATTTGACCGTCAACATGCAGACGGGATTTCTCGTTCTCTGTCTGCTGTTCGTGGGCTTTGGCGGCCGCGTTAACGGAGCAGAATGCTTTGTCTGTGCGCACAACGTCGAAATTGAAGATTTTCTGCACTGCGCAACTCCTTCCGTGAGCAATCGAACAAAAAACGTGTTTCTAGTAAATGGTTTAGAAAGGCTCTACACCGACAATTTCGTCGCCGGTTAGCTTATTAACGCTCACTCGGTGGTATTGCGCACATTTCAGTATTGTTCTACCTCGATTACTCGAGGCAGTGGTAAGTAAAAACAGTAAAAGCGTAGAAATCACATTAGATGGATACCGCGGTATTCTACGCGGTGGCACGCTCGTAACACTTGTTGAATTGGAAGACGGAAAGGTGCGGATCATCGAAAGCTCTGATTAAGTTGTTATTCTTTGTGCTTAGTGTTGTCAAGCAAACGGCCCTGATGGGAGCGTCGTCATCTGTCGATGTAATGGTCCTTTGTGTAACAGCCAGTCCGGCAAGTGCTCGTCTATCTGTCGCGTTTACATGTGTTTTATTTGTTTAGAAGCCGAAATGACAAGCAAACTAGACAATCCGGGAACTTCGCCGCAATGCATTTCTGCTACTACGATTCATCCTTGAGATGCGATCACGCAATGGGGACGCCTGTTGAATAAAAGCCATTCATTTTGACGCAAACGACTCCGTTTGTGGGTCGTAAATGCAAACGAATCACTTGAGCCCGACCGCCATCTACGCGACTGCGTATTGTATGCTCCGTTCATTGTTCTTCAAAGCCCGATCGCGCATTAGAACGTCAAGATGCGCTCGACCATCCTCGTTGTCGTTCTTTTTCTGGTCGGTTTTTACGATCAAGTACGGGGAAACGAGTGCTTCGAATGCGAATTCAGTGGCGAGCCTGGTGGACCCGACGGCGAGAAATGCGCTACTCCTTCCGTAGGCCATTAAAATACTCTACTCGTAAACTGATTGACTTCAGAAAGGTCTTACAAATACTACGTCGACAAAGGTGCGTTTCTAGATGGCTAGCTCTTACTGCAACCCCAATCAGAACTGCTACACTCAAATTACTCGCTACATAGGTAGGTAAAAGCGAAACACGTCGAAATGATTTGTTTTTAGGCTCGGCGGTAACGTTGCTGCGATTGGCCGACAACGAAACATTCTTCGGAATTGAGCCAGGCGTTGTAAGCTGTGGGTCTCGTCCTTCTGATCACTTTCCAGTGCTGCAAAACACTCGCTAATGGAGCTGGGCAGATCAATTGCGGCTGCGATACTCCGCTTTGTAACGGGGACTCGTGTACGTCACATGTAGTTTCTTCAAACTCCTTTGCTTGTTTAGTGTCCGAGATGATCGAAAAACTGGATAACGCGGAGAGCTTGCACTACGTGGACTGCCTTTCGTTGATTCCGTCGGTGCCTTTGTTCACCCTTCCGTCTACACCGATGACTAAACAAAGTGCAGTCTAATGGTCGTAAATAAACGATCAAGCTGTTCGGTAGAGGACGATACTCACTAACTTCAACCTGTTCTCTTCTTTTTCGTTCACAACAACGATTGAGATCCTCGTTGAAAGCGGCCGAGCAGTGGACGAAATCCCGCCGCGAACGGCGTTTTGCCACTCGGCGCGCTTCCGGCCGGCGGCTTCGGTCGCGAGTTTGGACGCCGATTTCTCGACGTTGTCCGCTCGGATCTTTGGAGTTCTTTTTGGAATATGTTCCAGAATTGACGTATGAATGTATCGAAGCCAACAAATCCCTTTTTTACTTGCTAATTCGACTGATTTCACCCGAAAAACCAACCTGATCCGCTTTTCCACGGCGCCGAGTATCAGCATCAATCGTGTCCGTTGCGGTTACGATTCCTTCTACTCCGTTGTCGGAATTGGCGCGCTCGCGCCAAAACGTGTTGGCGTTTAGGCGCGGACGCGCCAATTCCCGAGTTTCTTTCCGAAATGCCGGCTTTTCCAGTCGATTCGATCGATCGAATTTCTGCTCGTTTCTTCCGTGCACCTCGTTGATGTCCAATCCGTTCATTCATCCCCACTTCCAGGTGATGAAGCCGCCTTGATCCGCTTCGATCTCCACTCGATCAGCCGCTGAGTCGACGACCAATCGACGCGAGATCCCCGAGCGATGGCGAATGATCTCCTGAACGACGTGTGGGAGGCCTTCCTGCGGAACGAAATCGAACTGAAGAACGAGTGGTTGCAGGCGACGTGCGACTTCTTGCAGCACGAAGGAGTGAGTCCCCTTTTTTGCGTCCTTCTTTCATTCGCTTGCTTGCAGGTGCCGACGGAAGAATTCGTGCAGCGCGTCTTCATCCAGTGGGCTCACGCCGACCTCCGGCTGACCACGAATCCCACCTTCAAACAGCCGACTTTCGTGTGCACCCAGCGAGTCGTCCTCCAAGTCAGTCCTTTCATGTTTCCTTCGTCATTCGGTGGCTGCAGGTGATCTCCATCGCGGACATCTCGACCTCCCGGCGGCAGCAGTCGAAGGATTCCGATTTGTCCATCCAGACGGCGAAGGAGGGCGCTCCGTTCGAGCAGCTCAAAGTGGTGAGTCCTCTCTTCCTTTCAATTAGCTGCATGTTCGGTTGTAGCCGCACAGACGAATGCTGCGGCTGGTGTTGAGCGACGGGGCGCGGCAGGTGGTCGCGGTCGAGCATCAGCCCTGCCCCGAGCTGTCCACCCAAATGCGGCCGGGATGCAAAGTGAGTCCCCTTCTCCTCCCTTCTGTTTTCCCATGAGTTCAGATCGCGTTGGTAGCGAACGTCCGCTGCCAGAGCGGGATCCTGCTGCTCACCGACAAGTGCGTGCAGGTGCTGGGCGGCGTCGTCGCCGAGCTCGTCGATGCAGCCGCCGAAGTCGAGAACCAACTGCCGCCGATCGTTCGGCAGCCGGCCGGCGCACAAATGGCTCAGCTGCCAGCCCCACCTCCTCGCCCGCCCCCTCCAGCTGCTCCAACGCAGGCCATCCCACCGGCAGCCTCGTTCTCGGTGTCCGCGACGAGCATCTCGACCCAATCGACGGCGGCGGCGCCGCGGAACGTCCTGAAGCCCGCCCCGCAGCCACTCACGACGAGCGGCTTTTTTCGGCCGGCCGCTCCGCTCGTTGTGCCCCGCCCCGCCGTTCCAGCTGCTCCTTCGCAACGACCGGCCGCTCCCGTCCGCTCGACGAGTGCAACCGCCTTCTCGGCGGCCCTCGCCCAAGTGGTCACGAATCCGATCGATCAGAACACCTGCTTCTCGTCGCTGCTAACCGCAAAGAAGCCGCGCGCCCGCAAGTCGGAGGACGCCGCGACCGTCAAGAAGGAGCCGGCGGTCAAGCGCGAGCCGAAAGCGCCGCGTGGCCGAAAGGCGGCCGCAACGAGCAGTCGGGCGAGCGAAACGCCGAGCACCTCGTTCACGGACGACGTCTCGATGCACACGGTCGGCGCCGAGGACTCGTTCTTCAACGACGACTACTCGCTGCACTTGGTCGGGTTCGACGCGGCCGGCCCGACCGCCTCGTTCGTCCCGCCCGCATCGTTCGTTTCGCCGTCTTCTTCGTTTGCTCCGCCGCCCTCCTCTTTTGCTTCACCGCTCGCTCAGTCGATAGCTCCGACCGCCTCGTTTGTGCCGCCGCCCGCCCCGACGCCCGTGATCACGATCGGGAGTCAAGTGAAAGACGTGAGCATTCCTTTTGATTGAAAAGACGATTGCTTGATTGTGCGGATTGCAGGAACCGCCGGACGAGATGTCCTTCTGCTGGCAGACGGCCACACAGCAACCGTACAGGCGTTCGCTGCCTTCCACCTCCAATCAGCCGCCGTCGTTCGGAGTGCCGCCGTGGGAGTGCTCGCCCTCTCGGCACGTGCCGGAGACGAAGCGCCCCCGACTGTCGGCCACGAACGAGAACGTCGAGGCGATGTCCATCGCTTCGATTCTCGACTTCTCGCAACACTTCCGAATGGACGACGACGAGATGGAGCCGGAGGTTCAACGGTCGGACTTCTTCTCCCAGCACCCGTTCGAGGCGGACGGCCAGTCGATGGCTTCGGCGTCGACGGGCGCGCTGCCCTCGTTGCAGCCCACCGGCGAGAAAGAGAACCGGCCGCGGATCGTCGAGAAGTTCGTGCAGCTCGACTTCAAGACGATCAAGCAGGCTCAGGAGTACGTCAAGTATCGAATGAACAAATACACCTTCAATTTCGTCGTGAGTTCCTCCTCCATCTATTCATTCAATGCTTCTCGTTGTGCAGGGCTGCATCTGGAAGTTCGCCAGCGAGCTGCGCGTGGAGGACGGCGAGTGGCAACTGCGCGTCCTCTTCGACGACTTCCACAGCGAGCTGCTCGAGTGTCAAATGTGCCCGCAGTTGTTGCTCGACGTGATCGGAATGACCCCCACCGAAGCGGAGGTGCGTTCACTCCTTTCATCCATTCGTTCACTTCTTCAATTGATTGAAGGCGTGCAAGAAGAGCGACAACAAGGCGAAACGCCGCACCTGCCTCGAACGGATGACGATGGCCAGCGACAACATGATGCGCCTCGACCTCGCCTTCCAAATCGTCTTCCATTCGCGCCTCACGCCCGTCATCGTCAAAATGGAGACCTTGATGGAGCGGCTCATGGACAACTGACCAGCGAGCGGCCGCATGTTCGTTTTGTTCGCTCCGCAATTGAATCCACCGGTTCTGTTCACTGTACACTTCTTTCTGGTCAACTAATGAAGCGCTTAGTGTCTCTTTTTTCCGCATTTCGCTTCTTTGATGGGTACAAGGGAATAAATCACGCACACGGGTGTGAAAGTAGTTTATCTACAGGCAGATGGAAAGTACAATCACTGATGTGAGTGCGAGATCTCAGAGGTTCCCTCACGGGAACGACAAAAACGAGAGAAATTCGTTCGTAAGGAACGAAAGAGAGCACGGACACGAGGAATCATCCGCCCGATCGTCCGGCCCGCCGCTCTCCTGCCGGCTGATCGGCGAGCTGGATTCCCGTCGCGTTGGCGGCCGGGGGGCGGAGCATCTTGTCGGCTCTGCGGCGGACAGCAGGCTTCCCGAATCAGCGCCTTGATCTCCGCGTTGTTCAGATGCCGCTTCACGTGTCGATTCCAAGCAGTGGCCGGGAAGCTCTTCAGATTCAAGTCAATTTGCGAAGATTTGCCCTGCAAGTTGTCGATAGAAAAGATGGTCAATGAAAGAAGGCGTACTAGAAGCTCGGCCAAGACCACCGCACATCGCTGCTTCAGAGACGGGTGGAAGTCAAAGATCTCGAGCCAGCCAAGGCTCAACGGTTCGGGACGCGACTTGGTTTGATCGATGACCATCACGGAGCGGTTGGGACTGAAAGTGAGACGTCTGGCTGCAGCAACCATGAGTTTTTGCCGCCTAAATAGTCTCATTGCTTCTATTGGTTTAGTTGACCGAACCCACCGGCAGACTTGCTTCTCGCGGTCGAAAGAAAGTTGGTACAACGGCGAAAGATGGCAGAAAAGCGCCAAGCAGTTATTTGGATGGTAGTAAGGAGCCTTGCAGTGATCCAGCGATTGTATCTAAACAAACCCTTCGTTAGACAACTCTCTTTTGATCTACCGGCGGCGTGTATCCTTCCAGGGCGCACTTCTGCCACTCGGAGTCCAACCCGTAACGAAGAGTGTAGACCGATCCGTCGAATTCTTCGTGGTAGAAGATGGGCGGATCGCCCGCCCACACGTCTACTTCCCAGTTCAGCACGTGGAAACGGTCGTATTTTTGGAACTCGGCCGGGGGATCGGGGAGGTGCAAAGGAGTGAGTTGCACCACTTTCCTCTTCTAATGATTCAATAGGTTGATTTTGGCGGTCGACACGTACTCACGTGGTCTAGTTCGAAACGATAAGCTGAAGAGAAATCAATGCCGGTGGCTTGTCCTTCGTAAACCACGTCTCTTGCCCACTTGAAGAGCAGCAGCTTGCAGTCATCAAAGAAGCGGAATTTGATGCCAAAAGCAAATGTAAGAGGATCCGTTTCCGGTTGCTCTGCAAACGAATCAAGTGATACTAAAGAAGAATTAGAACCGACCCGAAAACCGGTAGGTAGTCGTTTCGAACGTTTTCACGTCGGTCGTTCGTAAAATGATGTTCGTGTGGTGGCACGTACGAGGTCTCGCACTCTCGATTGAGTAGAAAAAGCAGCCGCATGGGCTCAACGTAGCGCTGTCCACATCGTCGACGATCGTCTTCGCAATGTCTTGTTGAAATCCAAGGTTGTCGTCCAGTTCGACGCGAATGAAGACGAGGTCGAAGTTTTTGTCGCGAATCGAGTAGAAGAACGTCTTTTCGTCGACAAAATCGAGCAGACGGGCGTTGCGACGGCCGGGCGGGTTCAAGCACGATGATTCGACCACGCGAGAGGTGATCATTTCAAGCGCACGGTCGGCAGAATTCACATTTATCTTCTGTTTTGCGGATGAGCGGCCAGAAAGCGAGGCGTTTGAGTTGCGGCTGACAGCGGCACTCGGATATAAGAGCCTCGATTTACGAACTTCTGTCACTCACGCGTTAGGGGGGGGGGTCAACGCGTTTTCTGCAGATCCGGCCAAAATCGTGTTCACGATCCGGGCATCTGCTAAAAATCGTTACGATTTCTGACAGCCGGAAGTTTCTCGTTCAAGAAGTGCGCAGACTGCCGGATTTCCATTCGTGTTTTCGGCGTCTGTCAAAAATCGTTACGATTTTTGGCAGGTGTCCGATTCGCGTTTGCGGTTTGAAAAACTTCGTCAAAACCGCGTACACAAAAATGGTTTTTCCACTGTCACATTCGCGTTCGAGGGGGCAAATCTGTCCGAAATCGTAACGATTTTTGACAGCCGGTGGAAAAGCGAACGGAAATTCGGCGGTCCGCTCATTTCTGGAACACAAAACACGCGGCGGTCAAAATCGTGAACGCGAACCGGCCGGCTGTCAAAAATCGTAGCGATTTTTGACAGACGCCAAAAACGCGAACGGAACCCCGACGGTCCGCCGATTTGCGTTACGTTTCCAGAGCAGGTCTGCAACAAACCCGTTGACCCCCCCCCCCCTAACGCGTGAATGACAGAAGTTCGTAAATCGAGGCTCTTATATGCGCACCACGATTGCCCGAGGCGTTGGTCAACACGTGCAGCGGTCACTCTTCCTTTCGAATCGCATTTGCACTGGGCGGAAAGCAGCGATTCAAGCCTGATTAGTTGCAAAGGTTACCCTATCAGACGGAAGCTTTAAAGATGGATTTGAGTGCAAATCCGAGAACAAAGAGGGCGGTTTGTTTGAGCAACTGGGCGACTTCGTGCCTTTTCGACGATCTTCGGGCCAAACTCGTCTGCGAGCTCTTTGTTCCGGCCGGTTGGCAGTTGGCCAAACGTTCCCGCCCGCCCTCCTTTGTTCCTTTCGCTTCGATTGCAAGAGCGAGAAGCGCAAGAAAGTGGATATAAAACGCCCTCATCACACGTCGAATCCACACGTTCATCCCCGCAAGATGCAAACTCCCGTCCTTTTCCTCGTGCTCGTCGGCGTCGTGGGGGCGACCGAGTGGTGGGATCCGTTCGGAGTGATGAGCGGAGCGCCGAACAAGCCGATTTTGGCCCGACTAACGCCCGCCGTCCAGCGTACTCCCTTCGGTTCATTTAATCATCTCAAGGGTCGCTTGCAGAGTCGATCCCGCCGAGCATTCGGCAGCAGTTGGCGCGCGTGACGCCGAAGGACCTCCTCGCGCTGCACTCGATCGCCAACCGAATGACCCAACAGCCGCTCTCGCGCGCCCAGTTCGTCAAAGATTTGAGCCAACGCGCGCCGAACGTCCTCCACTTGGGCACCGAAGTGTTCAAAGTGGGCCGCGAGGCCGTCCGCCGCTCCCGCCGCCGCCTTTCGTCCGATTCGCTCCGCTTCCTGCGGCTGGCCGCCAAAGAGGCGATCTCGTCGGTGAACGAAGTGATCGCCCTCTGCAATCGGCAGGACGCGCAGACCAAGCGGAACATCCAGGCCGTCTTCCCGTTCGCCAACCACCTCCTTCAGCACACCCAACGCTCGCTCGCCCTTGTCGCCCGGAGCATCTGAAGACGGCGATCGATTGAATGATCGGATGCATTGAAAAGGGATTCCAGTCGTTGCCAAACGCTTTCACCTTCTTCGTACTTATTCCTTCTTGCTGTTGTCTGCTGCTGCTGCTTTCTTGTCGGGGAATAAACACGAGCAATGCACGAAGGCCCATCTGCCGCATTTCGCGGAGAACGTCAACACGAGCGGTCGATCGAGTGCAAACGCTCAGTCGTTTGGAAAGAGTTCAGGCGATGAATCCAAAGCTGCTGCAGGGCGTCGACGTTCGCACTTGAAATAAACACACCGTTGCGACCACACACATCAGGCTGCAGGAATAAAATAAACCGACGGTCGTTCACCTCATCGAACGCCACGTTCCGTTCGGATTGCTGAAGTCAACAGAAATTGCGAGTAGTGGCAGCAAATCCTGCTGCTTTTTGTGATGAGGACCGTTCTGCGGCTCGTTCTGTTGCTGTTTGTGAGCTCGTTCGAAGTGCACTCGTGGGGCACGTGCGACGAGTACACTCCTCCGTGCCACAATCACGGGATTTGTCGACGCCCTTACTTTAGAGGGAATTACGCCTGTGAATGCGACGCCGGCTACGCGGGAGAGCTGTGCGAAGACGTCGACTATTGCGCCGATCAGCCCTGCTTCAACGGTGGAATGTGCGAGCTCCATTACGGAAATTACTGGTGCCAATGCGACAACAAGCATCACGTCCGTTTCTTTCTAACAATTCAGATCAGATTGATGTTCGCAGGGGCTGTTTTGCGAGCGCGACGTCTCGGCAGCCGCTTCCCAACGAGAAGCAATTAATGACAACTTTGTGACGCTCATCGACGACAAACAAGAAGCTTTGAGCCAAGAGCGGAAAATAGCGCGTGTCCTGAACGTTCTGCACGGCTTCAAAGTCCACTACAACATCACCGTCCGTCTTTACGTCGACGAGGAAGGGCGGCCCATGATCTACGAGTGGGAAAGCGGAGAACGGCGGCAGCTGGACGTTATTTTGCCCAAAAAGGCGAGGAATTACACGCGTTCTTACCTGTTAAACAAGGACCACCACGACAAGGACAGCATGTGGCCGTGTACGTTTGCTTGTGGTTAAGATCGCTCCGCAACCTTCGATTAGACCTGATAGATGAGGAGAAGGGATACAGTGGGTTCAGACTCACTCCGTACACCACATTTTCTGCTCGAAATCCCCACTGGAACAAACGACTTTCGTTTCTCTTCCACTACGACCATCGGGCGTGTTTCGAGCCCGACGACTACGACGAGTGTCCGAGTGAATTCTTCTACGCAAAGGCGTTAACGCGCTCATTTGATAACGTAAGCTTCAAGCGATCATTCCTTTCGTTAACGGTTGCTTTAGACGATCGACTTCAAAGTAAAGATCATTCGCTCTCGTTCGTCTGTTGGACGTGTTGCCCTCTTGATCCTTTCATTTTTCATCTTGGTCGGTGCGGGAGTGGCCGTCTGGATCGTTCGCAAACGCGGCCTCTTCCACGATTTTCAGTTAGATTCTCTACTCTCGCGAGCACGCTGGGTTTGAACCCTTCGCTGTCGGATGTCCGTTCGCCATCGAATCAAGTCGATTGACACGTGGATTCATTCCTCTTTCAGCCGTTTATTCCAGCGATTCTTTCACGAATAAAAACCTCGCTCTTCATCTCATGCACAATCAGCAATAGTGCAAAACCGTGAGCAAAAGTTCCCATCGATCGCTCAAGTGTGGACGTGGCCGTTGCTCGCAACTCCGTTCACCGCTGCCTCCTGCACGTCGTACCGTTGGTGGTGGAGGTAGAGCGGCGAGATGGCCGAGTAGAAGCCGAAGAACTCGCGGCGAATCTCCGGAAAGACAAAGAGGAAAATGTAGGGCTGCGTGACGGTGGAGAGCTCCCAGCACACGTCGTAGATAACCATCCAGAAGTGGATGTCCGTCTCGATCCAGCGGTTGTTGCCCGCCCAGAAGAACATGTAGAAGAGGACGCCCACTGCGTCGATCACTAAAGAAAACGATGAGGTGGGGGGAATGTGAAGAACGCACTCTGATCGATGAGATTAATGAGCGAAAGGTCCAGCTCGTCCACGATCTTTCGGTGTTGCGTGACGGCGGCTGCAAGGAAAGACGAGTTAGAGCGGTCAATGGATGGAATTTGCAGAGAAGAGCGCGAGGTGATTCAAATTTCTAACTCGAAATCAGCATAGAGCACCGCCCATTCCCGGCGATCAACCCGCACTCTAACTCACATCCCCGTCGAGCACTCGGCGCGCGCACTTCGATCCGCAAGTAGGGCTGATCGCCATCGCCTCGCGCACCGCGCACCCACTCGACGCCCGGCAGTTCGAGGAGACCGGAGCGGCCGAGATCGTTGAGGACTCCAGCTCGTGGTCGTTCTCTGCTCTTCATGCACTTTCGGAAGCGGTACTGCAGCACGCAGATGGTCAGGCAGTTGAAGACGAACACGATGGGCACGTAGAAGAAGGCTTCCAGCAGCATGTCCACCGTGTCGTACAAATCTTGAACCTGAAGAGCGGTGAGTGAAGAGAGGAAAGGACTTGCAGTTGGGTCGATGAAGACGGTGGCCGCCGTGTCGCCGAGGAATTTGCTCCCGCAGCACCGGTTGACCATCGGCAGGATCCAGAGCAACGGCACGAGCCATGTCAGCCAGAACATCGTCCACTTTGTGAAGTGAGTGCACATCTGCAGCACAAAAGAAGAGATAAGTGAGAGAAGAGGGACGAACCCAAGCGTAGTATTGAGGGAAAACAACGAGGATCATGTGATCAAAGTTGAAGAAGAAGCCGCAGCAGATCGTCGCGTACGAGAGGTACCTGAAGAGGAGTCGGATGTTCGGTCATCTCTTCTATTGCGCAAACCATTCACTAGCGTTGATTATCGTCGCAAGCGGCTAAAAGCGAGCACGACAATCAAAGCAGAATTTCCGCGCCCTACCGCCCCGTAGCCAACAAAGTCCCGCACCAGCCAGTGATCGCACAGCATCGACGGGAGGTACTTGAGCAGAATGCGGGACAAATTCGCCAAAATGTCGACCACAAACGAAGAGAGGAAGAGGACGTTGAAGGTGTTCGCGTGCAGTGCGGGTCTCTTCGCAATGAACCAAATCATGCAGAGGGCGAGAACGACGGTCAGCGAGTTGAACACGAGCCGGAAGACGACGAGCGCCCACTCGCTCGGCCCGGCGACACAAACCGACTCCAAGTCCTGCTCCAGCGTTCGATTCGACGACATTCTGCTGTCCGGTCAATGGGTTGGCCAAGGAAAGACGGTCGCTACTCTCTTGCTCATGTCAGAGTGCCCTCTATTCCGTTGAGCGTTTGTTTGGTGTTGCCGAATGCACGCCGATTCCTTCCGCCCTTATGGGCGAACTCAAAGCCGTCGCGCCCACGTGAATATTCGATTGGGCGGAGTTTCTGTCTGTTCATCCTTTGTTACTTGTTGGTGGTGGAAGAGAGGAATCTACAGTGAAAAGTGAACAGAACAAATGGGGAATTCAATTGACAAATGGAGCGCCCACGTGCGTTTTTATCAAACGCACACTTGCATTAAAGAGGCACTTCATTTCGATTCAATGGGTTCTTCGCCGCTTCTAATTTCCCAACGTAACTCGTTCCAATGGTTCCATCCCGAATCCTCACGATAAATTCAATAAGACATTTCCGTACAACGGTCGGCTCGCTTGCGAGGAGAAAGCAGACAGGTAAGGGAACCAGTAGCGAACAAGAGCCAATGCACGGCCTGATCACACTTGTGGTCGAAATGGAAGCTCAGCGTAGACCTTGACGACGTTAATCGACCGCCCGACCGCGATCAGGCGGATAAAAGCGCTTTTGTTCGCACCGAGACACCTGCAAATCGACGACGTCTCGATTGCACTCGCCGGCCGCCGTTTCTTCCACAACTTCTCGTCCTTGTCTTGTGTGTGTCGCCGAATTGCGGCGGATCCCCGCTCCCGTTGTGATTCATCTGTCGGCATTGCCTTCGCTTTTCGTGCGTCTCGTGCGTCCCGTTGGCCGCTCGCGCGTTCGCTCTTCAATTGCTTCCACTTTTGCTCCCGCGGACTGCTCGTTGCGCTTTTCCGTGGACTCTGGATCGAATAAACAACGCGAGCAAGCGTTCGCTCGGTCCCCTCCAAAGCAATCAGTCGGTGCGCGCGACGAGCAGAACCCACCAGTGCGAACGCCAATCGCACTCGTTTTTTTCTCACGCCTGCAGCTCGCTTTTGGGAGGCGAGTAGTTCGCACGACCTCACTCTTTTGTTTGCTTACTGAGTTCTTGTTGTAAACAACTCGTGTAAACAAGCGAGCACCGTCCTTTCATTCCTCCACACAACGAGCGCGTGATTCCCGGAGTAAAAAGGAACGCAATTTCTGCGATCTTCGTTGAAAATCGATAGCCGCTCGGGAACGCCGGCGCTGTTCGTTCGGCGAGGACACCCAGCTGTTTTTTCGTTCATTCGCGTTCAAGGACGTTCATCGATCGTCGCGCATTCCATCGCTTGATTAAAGGCCGAGAGCACGCGAACGAGCGATGCAGCCCTACTCGTACGGGCACTCGTGGAAGCCGCCGTGAGTTCCTCTTGCTTTTATTTGATTGTTTACGCTCGTTTGTTTGTGTTTAGTCCGTCCTACCAGAACCCCTACGGCGTCTACAATCGTGGTGGTCCGAACGCGTACGAAGGATCATGGCAGGAATCGCCGACCGCCGGCCATTCGGGCGGCTTCTTCCGCCAACCGCCGGCGGCGACTCGGCCGCGTTCCCAAGCCGCCGCCCCGCACTTCCGTCCGCCGTCCGGACCGCCCGCTCGCTTCGGACAGCCGGAGCAACGGCCGATGAAGTCGAACTACAGGCCGCCCGCACAGAAGGCGGCGGTCGCTCCGTTCTACCCGCCCGTCCTCCCGGTGCAGCCGCCCGCCTGCACGCAGCTGCCTCCGTCTTCTCGCTACGATCGCTTCCTCTCGCCGCCTCCGAAGAAGACGGCCGCCTTCGCGCCCAAGCTCCCGTTCTTCAACTCGCAGCAGAAACACGTGCAGCCCGCCTTCCAGCCGGCCTTCCAGCCGTTCGACTCCCGGCCGTTCTTCGGCGTTCCAGTCGCCGCTCCGATGCACACGCCCAACCCGTCGATGCCCGAGAACTTCGTCCCGTGCCGCGGCGACTGCGCGCCCGGTGCGGACGGCAATCCGAACAGCGGAATCGAACTCGAGGTTCACACCTTCGCCACTCGCTGCACGGTCGGTTGGCGCCTTCCGCACTTTGGTGAGCTCCCTTTGTTGCTTTCATTCATTGCCTTTGTCTGTTCAGAACAACGAGGCCTCTTCGTGGACGTGTGCCTCTACCAGGGCAAGGAGGAGACCGTGACGGAAGGCGGCGCCCCCCTGCGGAAGATCTCGTGGACGCCCCTCGCGCGACGGACGCACAACCTGGGCGGCCGGTCGAAGGAATTCGAGCTGCGACCGGGCGATGAGTACCGCGTCGTCGTGCGCGTGCTGACCGTGAACGGCCACAAGGTGATCGACCAGAACCAGCGCGACTTCCGTGCTGGTAAGCACCAAGCATCTCTTGATCCCTCTCCTCATTCCCCGCTCGTTCCAGTGTACTCCCAACAGCAACTGGAGGAGCTGCTCGGCCTCGCGACGAACTTGATCGGCTTCAAACCCAAGAAGCAATTCCACGTCCTCTACCGCTGCAAACCGCGCGCCTACTTCGAGGAGGAGTTGCGCCAACGCGGCGGAATGATGAGGCCCTACCGCAAGTCCACGACCGGCCATCCCGCTTCTCCGATCAACGCCAGCCTCAAGGGATTGTTCTTCTCGGCCCGACTGGTCAACGGCGGCCTCCCGACCAAGTCCTGCTTTGGAGACACCCGCTTTACAATCGATGCCGCCCGTCTGTTGGATCCGAACCGCGTCAACTTCTACTTTGCGGGTGCGTCCCCTGTTTCATTCATTTGTACCCCAGCTTGTTTGTTTGCAGACTTTTACTGCATCTCGGAGGTGCACTACGCGACGGTGGTCGTCTGCCTTCGGGACTCTCCACAGGATTTCTTCTGCCAGCGGCACACGCTCCCGCTGAACCCCCACGACAATCCGTTCCTCATCGCCTCCTTCAAGCCCCGCCCGTTCGGCTACGGCCATCAACTCGAATTCTTCTACAACGGGGTGACGGGCGTCAATCTGGAGATCCTCTACGCTGCCCCCGTCCCGCTCGACCCGCACGCCCTGCATCCCGTCGAGGCCGTTCGCTCGGGCACCTCCAATCCGCGCGGTGCGTTCGCTCACTGGATTCTTGTTACGATCGATTGGTTCAGGAAAGAAGAACAACAAGCAGTGCATCAAGTGCAACACGCCGGCAGACTTGGCGTACTGGAACGTCCAACCGCAGGAGGCCTCCACGGCGACCGCCTACTCCTCGACCGCCGCTCCGGTGAAGCCGAAGCGCAAACGCTCGCGGCAGGCGGACGCGTCGGAGCAGCCGGTCGAGAAGCGGAAGCGAGCGAATCCGCCCGCCCAACAGTCGCAGAAGACGGGCGCGAGCGGGCCGAAAGCGGCCGTCCAGCCCGTGCAGAGCGGTGCCTCGAAGGAAGGACCGAAGGTGGCGGAAGCGCCGAAAGAAGCCGCGAATCCGAAGGACGTGGCCGCCGACCAGCCGCAACAACTCGCAGCGCAAACTCCAACCGCACCGACGGCATGCGAAGCGAAAGAGGACGACGACGACGAGATCGTCTTCCTGTGCGAAGTCCCCGCCAGCTGTCCGCCGCTCGATGCGAACAAAACGGTGAAGCCGGAGGTCGAAGCGACGGCTCCCGCTCCTTCGGCCGCCACTTCGACTGCTCCGGTCGTCGTGCCCGACATTTCGGCCGATTCGGACGCCCCGCCGGCTGTCGAGGCGATCGTTCCGGCGGCGATCCCCAACGATCCGCAGAGTCCGCCGGACGTTTCTTCCGCTCCGATCGTTCCGACCACTCCGACCGCCGAGTCGACTCCTCCGGCGGCCATCCCGATCGCTTCGCCCGCCGTCCTGCCCGTGGAGCCGCCGACCGCGTAGTCGACCGGAGCGCAGCGAACGACGAGCCTCCGCGCAGCCACTGAACTCACCATTTTCCTCTCCAAGCAAGCGGGATCCCCATTAGTGACTTCTTGCCCTTCACTTTGTATCTCGGTCGATTATGCATTTCCTATTCCCATCTTTATCGTTTAATCCTTTAATTTTCGTTTTTCTCGAGTTCCCCCGGATAGCGAACCGTTTAGCGTTTTTATTTCGTATTTTGATTGAATAAACCACGAGGTCACCCTTAATTGCCGTGTTCTGTCCATCCCTCATCGGCTTAAGGGGGAGGTCGATGGAAACAGGTCGATTGAACACTCAGCAGGGCATTTCAGTTCAAGTTTATTACTATGCGGCACGATCTATTGGGAACAAAAGGAGAAAATTCACTGGTGGGAGTCGAAGGGCGGCAAATTGGTGCAGTTTCAACAACCGAGACGTTTTCCGAAGAGATCGGCGGAATTCAACGAATTCGGGGGATCAGGGTGTTTACCAAGAGAGGGAAGAGGACTACTGACCGTACGAACACTCGAATTCAAATTAAAAGCCCAATGAGAGATGCCGAGAAAATCCTCGGCACAAATTCCTGCCGTTCGATCGTTGCTTAATGCTTTTGTTCGGAGTGAGTGGGCGGAAGACTGCGGCTCTGCGGAATCTGGAGCGTGTAAGTGAACAAGGGCGAACGAAAGGCGGTAGAGGGAAGGCGGGAGCAAGAACCATGCACTCAATCAGGAGAAGACGGCAGATACGATCGAAGGGGAAGCTCTTTCGCGTGTTTGGATCAAGGCGGGGATCATTGGAGGAGGTCTTTCGTGACCATCTTCGTGATGATCACGTCCGAGATGGAGTCGCCCACCGCTTCCGGTTCGTGCACTTGGTAGACCTGCAGCAAGCAAGGAATGAACGAATGGGCGGAAAAGGACGAACCTTCTTGATCAGGTGGAAATTGGCGACTTCCTTGAGGTTGTCGATCGAAGTGGGCGTTCCGTCCACTTTCTTCACGATTTTGCTCATCTTGGAGCCCTTCTCGTCGTCGAACACCGCCACGATCAGCACCTTGCTGTTCTCCGCGATCCCGAACATGTTCAGCGAGTCGGAGATCTAAACACAAGCATTCACTAGACGAATCGAATGGGAGGAACGAACGTTTCGTGTGGGCGACAGCGAGTAGATGAGTTCGGCCGAGAGAGTGCGGGTGAACATCCTACAGAACAACCGCTTAATACGAGAGAATGCCTGAGAACTCACCGATTGTGTGCCGCCTGATGGACGGCGCGGTTGGCGGCGGCGAGCAGCACGAAGGGCTCCAGAACCTAAAGCGAGAAAAATCGAAAGGAATTCGCGGAAATCAACGCACCAGTTCGGCGCGAATCATCGCGGCGTCGATCTTACCGCTCCGCAGCATCTCGCGCAACTCCACCGCGTTCTTCACGTCCTGGAAGAGGCAAACCCGCAGGTAGCGCCGCTGCGTTTCGTCGTACGGATCGGGCTGCAGTTCGTAGAGGTGCGAGCGGTCTTTCGTCATCGCTGCCGAGCGGGGAGATCTGAAAGAACGCGGCCATTTGGTGGAGGGAACACGTGGACATTCGAGCGAACAGCTGGAGCACGAAACGGGGAGGAGTGTGCTCGAAAAAGCTCGTGAATAAACACTCCCGATGAGGGCAGCGGGTTTTTCGCAAAGCCGCAGCATAAACAAAGCGGGCGGCCGGATGGATGGGGGGATGGAAAAGAAATCAGCCGACCGCATCGGCCGCTCCACGCCGCAACTTTCTCATCGACGATTCACGCGGCCGACGGAGCGAGCGTACGGCCGCGCGCATTTGGAGTGGAGGGCGGGAATAAAACGAAGAAGAAGGGGACGATGGGGGAGGAGGAGGAGGAAGTTTGTTTGTCCTCGCCGCTTTGAACCATTCGAACAAACTTCCTTCTTCTTCTTTCTCGTCCGTCTTTCTGGTTGCTCGTCACTCCCGAGCGGCCGCCTGCTCATCACGAAACCGAACGAACAGATGGGAGGCGGAAATCCCGACGCAAAAAATCGAAATGTCGCCCGCCGGCTCGCAGCGGGCGACCGACGGCGAGCGAAGGCCGAAAGAAAGGATGTTCCTCAAATTCGACGGGCAGAAATCGACGGCCGAATTGCTTCCGCGAAAATTGCAAGCAGACAGCCGAGAGGTTGTTGCTTCGGCAACCTTCCTTCGAGTGAACAATGGCCGTTTGCAAAACAAATGAGGCCGCCGCTTTCCGCCGGAAGCCGTCCGTCGGGAACTCGCCGGCTTCTTTACAATGACTGGCTTTAAACTCAAGGCAACATTGAATTGAAATCAGAAGGCAGGAAATGAAGCGAGGAGTTTGCAGCAGAAACTGTTGCAAACAGCTGCCTCTAATCAGACGAAATGATGCAACAGCAGAGAAAAGGTCGAGAAGGACTGGGAACAGCGCCCGTCGTTCCCATTGTTCTACGGATTCAATCGCCCCAACGACTAACGACTTGTTCGATCCGAAACCCATTATCCGCCCACGTGCACGTGTAAATTCGGCATTCTCTCCGTTGCCCTCGTCTTCTGCGCACTCCGTTCCATGCGAATACAATCGATCAACGGGCGCAATGAGGAATTTAGAGGACACTCGCCTTGCTGGCCGCATCGTTCCGCTTGCTGTCGTTGCGCGATCGGGTAAAACTCTTGCTTCAATGCGTAAATCACAGGATCTGATTGTCGAACCTTAATTTCCGACAGACAGAAAGAGCACAACTGCCCATCAAAAGCACAACGAGATATTCGATTGGGTGGAGTTGAAAGAAACTACGGAATTCTCGTTGGATTCAAAACTGCCGGCGTTTCGCCGCATTTTCTGCTGTTGGTTTCCGCTGAAGCAGCCGTCCACGCCGTCGGACATCAGTTGTATCGAGTTTATCGAGGGTTGAAGGGCACTTCAATGAGTTTCGTCAAAATTAACCACCGCTTGCTCGGCGAAAACCGACGGCAGGTGTCGTTGGTGTTCTTCTCACTTGCTTCTGGCTGATGATTAATGGAAGGGCACAAACAGCCGGTCCTAGGCTTGCTTGGAGGTTCACAAGCAGCCCACAGACGTCCGAGATCTCCATTCAAGGCCGCAACGAACCAGAGAAATCGGCGATCTGGGTCGTGGTGGTGGAAGGTTGCCCGAGCCCTTCCTCCATTCTTTGTTTGCTCTTTGGGTCGAGCGCGCGTGAGGCAAGCCGCTCGGGCGGTCGGCGAACACACAGAGAGCGTGCATGCTGGAAAAAGTCTTCTTTTTCCTCCACGTGCATTCGGAAAAGAGACGGGCGACGAGTGTCGCCCCGGCGCGCTTATTCCTGCTTTTCTTCCACGAGTTTGACTTGTTTTGCGTTGATTTCAGCAGTTCGATGGACGGGATGAAGAAGCCGAAGATGCGGATGGACGTTCGGCGAGGGCTGATGGAGCATGCGTTGACCAACTCTCCAATCTTCAACGGACAGCCGACTGATCCCGAATATTTGCGGGAACGCGCCGCCATTCGATTCCGCACGCTCCGAATGTTCTTCTGCTGCCGCGCGTTTCCGGCTGCGTTCTTCACACCCAACGATGAGAATCGATGGAAGTTGAAATGGCCCCAACCCAACCCGGCGATTGAAATCGAAGAAAATGACAAATTTTCGCTTCGTTCGGTATCATTCGGTCCGTTGCTCGGTGAGGATCTGTTGCGCATGGAATCGCTGTTGCTTCTCCTGCAACTGGGGCAGCCAAACATCACTCGACTCGACCTGACCATCGCTTACATTAGAGCCGTCAATTTCGAGTGCATTCGCAAGGCGGTGCAGATTCTGTCCGCAGTAAAGAGTGAGCATGCGTGTCCGTTCGGTTTTCATCGACTGGTTGCTCTTAGGTTTGCGGAACTTGGAGAGCGTCAACGTGGAGCCGCAGTTTGAACACAAAGCTTGGATAGGGCATCTTTTGCGCGACTTTCTGCCCACGTCCATCTCTAAACTTGTGTCCGAGAGCCATCATGATTTCCTTCTGCTCGCCCGAAAACCGCTTTTGAAGCCAGCAGACGAAGTTCAATTGCATTTTCGGGCACGCAGACCGCATTGTACGTTTCTTCGCCTATTGTCTTGTTACGCTTCCCTTTCAGACCTCCTCGCTCTTTTCCGATCGACCGCTCGCTTCATCGTTGCTCACGACTGCTTAGCGAGCATTGCCGCCAATGGACCGTAGGTTTGGGGTTGCTTGAAGCGAGAACAACCGATCTTTCAGCTTTGAATCGAACGAGCACGTGGAAGAAGTGAACGTTCGATGCCTCGATGAGCGGCCCCCGTTCGATCCCTGCGATGCAATCGCCAATCCTTCGGGCTGCGAGCAGAAAGAACGCGACTTCCGCACCGCTGTCCAGAACTTGTGCTCGTTGAACGACAAGTTCCTTCTTCACATTCATTTTGGTTACTGTGAATATGCGGATTTTTCGGCGAGTTTTCTGTTTATTTGCTGTTTGAGTAGTGCCTTTTTAGTTGGGACGCGAGCGTTTAAATGAAAGTCTGTCTCGCGTGCTCGTTTGGTGCCAGCGGCTTGCAGAGGCCGCGAACCGGGCGGGCCATCCGAATGTGCGGATTTCGACCAGAAACGTCCTACCGTCCCGCAAAAAGAAGCCGGTCTGTTCGCTCGACCGACCGACTGCTCACTTCTTCTCGATGTTTAGAGCGATCACGAACAAGTGCGGGCGGCCGTTGCTGACTTCTTCGCTGCACAACCGAACTTCACGCACACGACCGAGAACTTCGACGAGCGCTTGTTGCCCGAATTCTTCGAATCCAAAGACATCGTGGACGTCTGGACGTGTCAATCAGACGAGAGCACCTTGAACTTTGTCTTTTGTGATCACGATTGAATAAATTGAATCCACAAAAAGAACAGCTTCCAGCGAGCGGCGCATCTGCTCGAAGGACGCCTGCTCGCGCGCCTCGTGCGCGGCGATCACTTGCAAGCGGGCGGGAGGACTGGAGGAGGACCGGAAGGAAGGGAACTCTCGGCCTCGAATTGCTGCGAGCGATGGAAGAGGTGCTCTTCGTTGCGGACCATCGGGCCTCGATTCATTGCGGCGGGAAGACGGCCGGGAGAGAGCGGGGGATGCGACAAGCCGGCTTGATCGCACACGAAAGGAATGACGAGAGCCGAGAGGCCGCCGCCGTTCGGTTCGGTTCGGGGCTCCGCCGGCCGCTCGCCCCGTTCGGGGTGTCGGCGGACAGCCGGCCGAAAGCAACACTCCCGCCCCTGTTGTTGTTTGTTGCTCACAACTGATCGATTAATCGATTAATCGTTTTTGTTCTCGTGAATGAATGAGTGTCCACTAATGAGTGAGCGAATGCACGTGTTTACGGCCGCTTGCAAAACGAGCGAACAAAAGCCGCCGGATTTCGCAAATCGGTCGCCGTCTTCCTCGTGCCCACCGGTGGGCGAGCGAGCGCGTGATTTCGGCGAGTGTCGAATCGAAAGTCGCGGAGAGCCGCTCGGTCGTCCGGGCCAACCGACCGGCCGGCGTCTTTCGAGAACTTCTTTTCGTTTCCCACGCGCCCCGTCCGTCCGGTCGGTCGGCGGAACAAACGAACCACAAAGAAAGGCGGAGGAAGAACAATAAAACCGCTCCTGGAATCTCTCCTCTCGTTCCTCCGGTTCCTCCGGTTCGTTCAGTTGTCCGTGAACCCGAAAGCAAAACGTGATTCCGAGCGGCCGCTCGTCGTCCCGCGGGAGTCGCGGCGCCGGTTTGCTCTCGGAACGGACGTTCGGCGCCCCGATTTGGACCCGACGGCTGACCGGCGGCAATTCGAATCCGATTGAATCGAATGCGGACGGGAACGAGCGGGCGGAACGCCTGGATTGTGTACGGTACTTGGTTGTATTTCGGGCTGGATTCCGTGGGGATCAATTGAAGCGGAGTTGCAGGAAGAAACTGTTACATTCGTTCGCCTATACTTCCATTCGTCATTCTTTTTGTTGCCGCGGAACGGTTTGCAATTGCGGATGGGTTCAATTCCGTTGCTCTTCCGCTCGCTAGATCAGCCGTAATGAGAGCTTCTGCTTCAATTACTCATTAGCTTCCATTTATCCCCCTCACGTCACGCCCCGAGTCCCAAGTGCCGAGTGCAAGACAGCGACGATCCGCGGGCATCCGCGTTGTTCAGCGAACGTTCCCGCCCGCCTCCTCGCCGTTTCCGTTCGTCCCGTTGACTCACTTCTTCCCCCGTTCGGTGCGAATCAAAACATTCCGGCGGGAGGCGGCTGCAAAAGCGAAGGGCAAAAACCGGCAGACGGCCGTCCCGAAATTGCATTTCGCACGCGATCCACGGCGCTAATTTTGGAGTTCGAGGACGATGAAAAGGGCAAGAGGAAGAGCATTCCATTTTCCTTTCATTGCATCGAACAATCTCTTGCACTCCGCTTCTCGTCGTTGTCTGTCTGGATCAAATGCATTTGCTCGCGACTTTTGAGGTGAGTCATCCCTTTCGATTTCGATCGATCGTTTGCGGGAGTTTATGGCGAGCAAACAGCCGAGAGATCGTCCTCGTTCTTGCGCACGTTCCTCCCCCGCCGGTTGGACACACGCGCACGTGTTCGGGGTGAAAGGAATGAAACGATCGTCATCGGCAGTCGACTCGCGCTTCTTCCGCGGAGGAGAACCGCGGGGTTGGGCGCCGATTTTCCGCCCTCCCCTCCGCCAGTTCGCCACTCCGCCGTCTTGCCGGTCGACTTTTGCGCGCGCCTTCGATCCTCCGCTGCCCGCTCGCCCTCACGCGTCCACCCGCCGGCCCGTTCGCTCCGTTTGGATCGGCGAGGCGAGGCGCAAATTGGCGCGCATTTCGCCGCCGTTTGATTTGCGACGTGTTTACTGCATTGTGTGGATTTCTCCCGTTCCTGCCGAGGATTTTCGGTAGCTTCCGATTGGGAATTCCCGCTTTCCTTAAGAAATTCTCCGTCACTCACTCACTCACCAACAAGCGGAGATCCCGACAGACGGCAGGCACTTGACGAACGGCGGGCGGGCGAGCGGCAAGGTGCACGAGAGTTTGCGGTACTTTCCCGCAGATTTCCGCCCGCCCGTTCGCCCGCCGCTTTTGTCGTCCACTTCCGCCCATCCCCGAGAAGGCGGGCTTCCGGTTTCGTTTTCACTCACCCACTCGTTCGCCCACCGGTCGGCCGCCTTTTGGGCCGAACGGCATGTTCGCTTCTTTCGGTTCGGTTTGCTTCGGTTCGGTTTGTAACTCCTTTCTTCCTCCTTCCCCTTCAACACGTTCCTTCTTCAACCGGCAGGCAATCGTTAAACCGAGCGAAAGGCGGGGGATTGTTTGTGGAAGACGGCGACCAAACACGTCGCGTACACGACCGCGCCGCCTGTTCGGCGGGCCGGCCGCCGGACGCGGCGGGCGATTCGCAAATTCGCGATTCCGTTCGGGAATAAACAAAACCGCCGCCCCGACTTCTCCTTCCGCCCGCCCGCCGGTCCGCCGGTACATCTCCGTTGCGAAACTCCCGCGAATTTCCTTTCCGTCCGCTCGGTCCACTCCGCACTTCTTCCTCGTTGACCGTCCGATTGGTACGGGAATTCGCTTTCGATCGGATGCGGGGATGATGTATTTTCCGTTCCTTCCTCCGTTCCTTCTTTTGATGCTGCGGATCAGTAGAGATGAGCGGGAGAATGTTCGTGGGATTCTTTCGATCAATCCCGTTTGATCCACGATCACGTGTTCGTCCACTTGCTTCCTTTCCGCTTTTCATGAGCCTCAACCAGCGACCAGCGGCCATCAGCTCGCCCATCCACCCTCCAGCGGGCGAATCCCGTCGTGGTTCTCCCCGACGGCGCCCGCGGCGCTTTTCGAGCGGGGCGCGCCCGACGGCCTCCCTCGGCGTCCCCCGCGCCGCTCGCCCGTCCGTTCGCTTCGGCGGTCATGTTTTTGCACCTTCAGAAGTCGCTGACGTTCGTGCTGGACGTTCATGCCACCGAGTGCTTCCCGTCGAGCATGAAGCCGCTCCCGCAACGCACCGTCATCGACCTGAAGACCGTCCCGACGGCGACGATCTCGCTGAGCGCCGGCGCTTCGAAACGATCGCTCGTGATTCCGTTGTGAGTTCCCACAGCTTCATACTTTCCTTTAATTCTTCCGTGCAGGTTCCTCCACAAGGCTTTCAAGTACCTGGAGGCGCACGGCTACCGCCAGCAGGAGGGGATCTTCCGCAAGGAGGGCGTCAGCTCGCGCCTGTTGGAAGCCGAGGTTCGTCCTTCTTTTCGTTCATTCTTTTGATTCCGTCGAGTTCAGGAGTGCCTCGTCCATGGGAACATCCCCGAAGATATGACCGTCGTGGAGGTGTGCGTGCTGATCAAACGCTTCTTCAAGTACATCGACGGCGGGATCTTCGGCGAGAAGGAGCACGAGGTCCTCAACTGGTGCTTCGGCGCCAAGGGCGAGCTCGTCTCCAAGCCGACCGGCCTGTGGACGTACCTGAACACCCTGTCGCCCGTCTACTTCGGCTCCCTCTCTTATTTACTGTACAACCTGTATCAGGCAAGCATTCTTGCGAATTCTTTGGTTCATTTCGTTGAGTTCAGATCACGAAGGACGCGGAGAACAACAAGATGACTCGACGAACCTCGCCTTCATGTTCGCGCCCGTCCTGTTCGTCCGCTCGTTGTACAACAGCGGCAACAACACGATCAGCGCGCCCGGTGCGTTCCCTTTAATTAATTGATTGGGTTGAGAGAGTGATTGCAGGAGTTGTGCTCGAAGGGGCGGCTGGAGGAGGAAAGAAAGCGGTTGGTCCACTGCATCGTGCTCCTGATCAACAACTACTCTTGAATTCGTGGGTTCTTTCCCGTTCTTTCCGTTGATTTCCGCCGGTTTTCAGTGACCCAACCGCCGATCTTCAAGCACGTGCGCAACGGAAGCGGCTGCTCCGCCGCCAGGGCTCCCGCCGGCAGCTGCGGATCGCCGACGAGGAGGAGCGGACGGAAGTGTTGTTGAGTCCACCGGCCACTCCGCCCTTCTCCTCTCCCACAGGTCCGCAATCTCGTCCGTTCGGGTACGACAACACGTGCACTTCTCTTCTCTTCGCAAAGGACGGGCATTCCCCTCCATCCTCTACGTCTCCCGCCTTCTATTCACTTCGATTTACGTGTATTCGTAGTGCTTTTCGAGCAACCCGGAAACAAGTCCTCCGAACGCTTCGTAGTGCCTGCAGCCTCCTTCTTCTTGTTCCATCCTCTTCGTGTATCTTCCGTTTCGATTGAATAAATTTCTTCTTGGATCCAAGATCCCCACGAGCTACAGGTGACAATCGTCTTTATTCTAACCAAACAATCGATGAAAGAAATGCGAAAAGCGTGCAGCAGCCAAACGAGCGGGCGGGGGATCAAGCGGTCGGCCGGCGTGCCGCCTTGACTTCGGCCACAAACGCATTGTTGCCGTCCATCTCGTCGTCCCAATTCGACTACCACAGCTGAACGAGCGGAATGAATCGAAAGAAATCGGCGTGAAAAGAACGAACGTCCGCCTGCGAGTCGCCGTCTCGCCGCCGTCGCTGCTGGAAGGCGGCATTCGCGCGAGGGACTCCTCGAACTCGTCGTCGTCCACGATCAGCGGCCGCTCGCCGTGCTCACTGGGCGAGCGGGAGTGGACGGCGGACACCTCGGCGACACGAACGGGACCTCACTTCAACTAAGTTCATCGGAAATTCGCTTGAAATCAGTCGAAACCACCCGCTCCTCGGATATCTTCTGCTATGCTCCTTGTCTGCGTTTATCCTGCCGACTGCCGAACAACAAACGATGACTTTACTTCCAATTAACAAACATCACACTCGACTCGAACCACGCGTTTAGGCGGAGGCGGCGGCTTCGTCGCGGAGCCCTCGTTGCCGAACGCGTACGTGAATCCGGGCGGCGCGCGGGAGACGTGAGTTCACTCCATTCCTCTCGTGAATTCTATACTGCTGTTTGAAGACTCGTCGAGAGGACAAGACGAGAACGTGTACGATGAGGTCCTCCCAACGGCCGGCCAGCAGGTGGCGGACGTTTCGGTCGACTCAAAGAAGCTGCCTCGTGCAACGACGTCTACTTGAAACGCAACCGTTTCCTTCGACAGCTACGAGTGAGCAGCAGGAGAACGAAAGGAGAATGAGTGGAGGATTGATTGCAAAACCGCGCCCTTCGCCAATTCTCCGCCAAGTCGCTCACCGATTAGAACGCGATGCCTCGATGGGAGGAGGCCGACTACCAGCCCTCGGTTTGCAACAACGAAAAGCTCGGCCGCGTGATGCGGGCGGCGATGATCGACGACATTTCGATGTCGAAGAAGCTCGTCCGGAAGGCGGCCGAGTTGGCCTTCGACGGGCGCAAGCTGGACGTCCTCTGCGTAAGCGGCGAGTTCAGCTACTCGGTTTACGGTGAGCACTCCTTTTCATTTCATGCATTCCATTGCTTCTTGCAGCAAAGTCCTACTGCGAGGCCACGAGAGAATATATCACTTGTTTCGCGTTCATGTCTTGATCGAGCGAGTGCAATAATCGAATAATAAACCCACTACAACACTCTACAACCCACTACAACCCAATATAATCGACAAGTACTCGTAACAACCATTTATTCCTTTAAATAAAACAAGACAGACGGGCTGTAAGTGAGAATAAACGTTCCGATCGAAGGGACAACGGTGGAGGGTGCACACGATCTTCCCACGATGCAGTCGGGCGCTCACTTCAAGCCGGGGATTGGGATTCCGGCGGCCTTCAGCTTCATCAGCTTCTGCATGATGTCCGGGTTCTTGAGGTGCTCGCGGGCGGCCTTCGGGTCGGCGGACATTTGCTCGAGCTGAACGAACAATTGGATCAATGCGAATCGAAAAAGGAACGAACCAGAAGGCTCATCGGCGGGTCGCGGAGAATGTCCTGAATTTCGGGATCCTTCTGCGCCTCCTCGGCCAGCTCCTTCTCCAGCTGCTTGTGCTTCTCCACGACCTCGTTGTCGCGGTGCTCCGAGAGGCTCTTGGCGAAGTAGAAGAGCGCCTGCTTCTTGTTGTCCTTCTTCAGGTACGCGTTCGCGATTCGGGCGTAGGCTCTGCAAGCAAGCGAACGATTAGATTGATTGGGGGAAAGAACGACGTACTTGGCGACGAGCGTGCGGTCGGCGAACGGCGGCTCACGCGCGACGTCCACGGCGCGGGTGCACAACGCGATGCACGAGTCGTATTTGCCCTCCTCGAAGAAGGCGGCTGCAATCGGAGGAATTAGAAGGGAATCCACGAAAAGAAGGGGACGAACCGGCCTTGTTGTTGTAGAACGTGATGTTCGTCGGGTCCAACTCGATGGCCCGGTCGTAGTGCTGGTGGCCGAGGTTGAAGTCGCGCTTCTTGTACGCCTCGTTGCCCCAATTCGACTCAAAGACCGCCTGCAAGCAAAGAGATATATACAAGAAACAATGGGGGAGAAAACTCCCGGTCGCACACCTTGGACGTAGACGACATATCCTCGTACAGTTTGGACTCGACGCGGTCGTCGATTTCGCGCTCCGTCTCGCGGATCATCGTGCCGTCGAGGTCGTAGAGGCTGGCGGGCAGCTGGACATTCTCGTCGACGGACGGCTGCATCTCGTTCGAGGGAGTCGAGCTGAAATGGAGCGATTACCCCATTCGACTTGAAGCCGCTCGTCACTCACCGCGATTCGCTGTGCGGAATCATGGGATCGCTGGCCGTCGGGTGCGGAGCGGACGGATGGACGGAGCTCGTCGACGAGGTGGCCGCATTTTGCTGGCTGCCCGGCTGCGTGGCCCAGTTGACCTTCATCTCCTTGTCCAGCAGCATGCGTTTGTTCATCGCCTGCAGTGCTTGGGAGGCGCTCATGTGGTCGGCGAACTCGACGAACGCGTACGGATCGCTGCCGGTCTGCAATCGACGGGGATTAATGGGCGATCTCGTTCGGGACAGAAAGAAGAAGACGGCTGATTCCCGAAGGACAAGAGGATGGAGAGAGCGAAATGTGCGCGAGATTTCCGACCGTCGCAACTGCCGAAAGCAATCCCCGTGTTTTAGGCGGGTGGACGGCGGCGAGACCCCCGGAATAAGCGGACGAACGGAACGGAAGTTAATCAAAGAGGATGATGCCGAAGCATCGCTCTTCTCCACCACTCGATTACTACAGCGGCAGAGCAACAGCAGGGGTTAGAAGGTGGACGAGCGGGCGATTTGGTGCACTCCCGAGACGACCGCCCGTGCGAATCGGCGGGCGGTCCATGTGGCGCCGGTTGGGACTTCAAGAAAGGACAACAATCTTCTTTCGATTAGACACGAGTGCTCGAACAAAACGGAAGGAAGAAAATCGTCTGCCCCTCACCAAAGCTCGACGTTTTGGGCTGCAAATGGGACGGAGAACGAAAAGCGGAGCGGATTTTGCGAAGAGGAACGACCCAACGAAGAAGGAGGCAAGAGAAACGATTGCGGACTTACATCGAAGATGACTTTCGTCTTCACGATGCGCCCGATCTGCCCGAACTGCGTCTTGATGGACTTCTCGGTGATGCTCGCGTCCAGATTGCCCACGTACCTGCAATCCGACCGATCGAGTGAACAAGAGGAAGGTGGCGGGAACTCACAGAATGCAGGGCTGCGTGTCGTCGGCGCCGAACTGGAAGCCGGCGTTCTGGGCGGCGGCAAAGTGGTAGCGCGCGTTGTAGGTGCCCGAGTTCTCGGAGTCGCCCGCACTCCCTGCAATCGAGCGGGGAATCAGCTGAAGTGGAAGAAGAGGGAACTCACCGCTCGTGTCCAGCTTCTTGCCGTACAGGCCCAAGAAGTCCGGATCGCCGACCAGCTGCTGCACTTTGGACTTGCCCCACGCCTGAATTCGAATGCTCACACGGAAGGAGGAGAAAAAGAACTCACTTTGTTCGCATCCGTGCTGGACAATTTCTTTCCTTTCGGGCACTTGAGCACGTGGTCGAGGAACAGTTCGTAGTTGGTCCCGCTGTCCTCGCTGTACTTGAAGATCTCCTCGCAGCCCGGGCACGCGGCTTGATGTCCAGACTCCATGTCCATCGAATTTGATCACTCGATTACCGTCGGACTGAAAACAAGAACCCAATTAATCTTCGCAAAATTAGTGCGAAACGCACGCTCCCACGCACGCTGGACAACACCCGTTGAAAGCGACCGGCAGCATTTCGCGGCCCGACGAGTGACCGCGAATTCGAGCGGGCATTTCGGTGTTCCATCTGCGCTGATTTCCGCTGAACCTCAAAAATCGAAAGCCGCCGATAGGTTCCGAAATTCGACGAATCTTTATCGTATGAATGTTTTGTAAATGACGAGACTCGAGAAGCTGGCTTGCGGTTGTTCATTCGCGTTGCGGGCGACCTTTTGCGCGCGTATTTTTTGATGCTTCACGAGAAATGTACGGACTTTCGTAAACATGTTAGCGAGGGTGCGAAATTCACGCTGCACCAGCGGAGTAGTGTGAGGAACACATGCACGGGAGCATTCGAATTTTTTGGTTGTTCAAAGAAACTACAGCGCTGTAAAGTTGGCCGCTGGTCAGAACCAGCGGAAAATCGGGGATTTGATGGGCGAATGGGTGATGAAAAGATCAGCAATGGACTTCTTTCGACAGCCAAAAGTGCGTAGAATCTTTCGTCAACAAGAGCGTGTTTTCATCGTGCTAAATACGTGATTTTCTGCTCAAACTAATTGGCTGGGCGCGATCGAAACTTAGTGCCCAAATGCAAAGAACCGTTCGGACGCGTACGGCGTGTCGAGGGTCTTCGTCCCGACTCGCAGCGATGCCCCACATCAAGATCTTCCATAAGGAAGGGAAAACGGAGATCGGAGGAACGAAAAGGGGCAAAAAGAGAGCGGTTTGTTCGTCCGCCCGCCCGCAGTCGACTGGCGTTCGGCTCGTCGTCCGACCGTCTTGGAGGTTGGGTCGACTCTGCTTCACGCGTGTCAACTGTTCCCGCGAAGAAAATTCCGCTCTCATCGAATCGATTGGTTCGACTGCTTTCCGCTCACCACACGGTCGGCCGTTCCGCCGGGATTTCGGCCGCCGATCGGCGATTGAAAGCGAGCGATCACGACAATCAAGTGCCGACTTTCTTTGTTTAGATTCCACCCGGCTTAAGGCGATCAGATGGCCGCCGGCTGTCGGAAAGCAGCGGTCGCGTTTGGTCGCCGCCGCCGCCGCTCGTTCTCGTGGAAGCGGCCGGCTGGCTCCATGAAATCTGGCCGCCAAAAATCTGGCCGCCAAAAATCTGGACGCCAAAAATCTGGACGCCGACAATCTGGGCCCATATTTCCAATTCCAATCGCTGCCCAGATTTCCCAGCATCCAGACTTTCATCATCCAGATTTTTGACGCCCAGATTTCCGGCTTCGGCCGGCTGCCCTCCGCGTGGTCAAAGCAGGGAGTTTTTCTTTGTTGCTTTTTGTTTCGTCGAATTTCAGATCGCTTTCGTCCACGCAATCGAATGGAGAACGAGCAATTTGCGCTCTTTGCTGCTCGCTGAACGGCGCTCGACGGCGATTTCGGGCGATGACTCACGCACGGGGCTCGATTTGATCGACCGAATTGATTCGATTTCTACCCCGTTAATTGGGGAGCAGTCATCAGTCGATCGTTCGGTCGATCGGTTCAAAAAGGAGTGCAATCGACGGTCCATTCGGTTTGCCCGCCCGCCTCCTTTCGTTCGCTTCCGTTCGCCTCGCGAATTTCTCTGCGCGGATCTGCGCGCTGCGCGTCGGCGAGCGTCCGGTCGCGTTCGAAACGTCCGAATTCGCACCTCAAATTCCGACGCGATGAGCGCGGGAACTCGCGCAGCGCGACGTCCGGCGGTCCACTCCAACGCCGGCCTGCGTCGCTCCGCGTTTCCTCGCGCTTCCTCCGTCCACTCGCGCGAGCGGACGCTGCGGAATTTGAGCGACGCGCGAATCGGGGAGGAAAACGGAGCGTCGTGTTTCCGTCCGCGTCGCCCGCGGTGGAGGCGCGAATCCACGCGATTTGCGCGACGCCCGCAAGCCCCGCGTGGAGCAACGTTTTGGTTTCCGCGCTGGACGCTTCGTTAACGCGTCGCCGCTCGCGGGCGTCCCGCTCGTCGGCGCCTCGAAACACTCGACGTCCATTAGCGAACGACCGACAAGCCTCGTTTGTTTCGTTGCGAGCCCTCCAAACGAAAACCATCGACGTTGTCTGCGTGTAATCCGTTGTTCGCGGAGGACGTCGTTCGTCGCGCGGTTTTGTTCGTTCGCTCCGTTTGTTTCGATTCGCTCGTAAACAAACAACAAACGTCGATCAGCGCGCATAATCGCTGCTTCTGCGTGGAGCTGGAAGCACCGGCTGCGTGCACGCGAACTGCTGCAGTTTCTTTTGGCCGTCCACCGGGGAGCCGCAAGGAAGGGGGAGGCTTCATCGACGAAAACAAAAGAAGACGGAAAACGGGGCGACGTGATCGACGTGCGTGAATCACGAGTTTGTTTCCGATCGGCGGTTGAAACCCCCGGCGAGCGGCTGTCATTTCCCCCGTTTTGCAACGGTCGCTCGTTTGTTGTTGCTTGCGTGCTTGTGGCCGTAAACTTGCGGTCGAGATCGCGTGGGAATTCGTGCGCAAAACGCTCGAATTTGCAAACCAAACGCGAAACTTTCCGAACGGGCCGCCCGCGATTGCACGCGACCGACGGGCGACCGACGGGACGATTGCGGCCGTCGGAGGTGCGGCGGGCGCGGGTTTCTTTCCGCATAAGTGCGAGAGGTCTCCATCGTTCGTTCGTTCGTTCGTATTTGCGTTGATTGCCCGCCCGCCCGCCATCTTCCCGCCGCCGCCCTCTCCGCCCCGTTTCGGAGGACTCCGCCGGCCGGCCGTCTGCTTGATTTTCCGCTTTCCGCTGCGCCCTCACCGCCGGCTTTGTCTTTCGTTCGTCGCCGATTTTTTGTCCTCCGATCGGCTGCTCGGGATCATCATCGATTTGTTGCCTGGAAGACGTGGACGATTTCAATGGTCGCTAATTTGGTTGTTGCCCGCCATTTGCTCGCTTTCCGAGTTTATTCGCCTGTTTATTCATTTGTGGCCAAATATTCACTCAATCTGCCCATATTTACGTCGTTTCGAGTGATCCCCGTGTAAACGCGGTACTCATCCTTTAGAACATGTGCACCTTCTCTTCTTCGACGACCGCTTGTTCCACGCCTTCTTATCTCCGTTTGATTGCGGCCTGATTGACTCACGCGTCTTCCTTCTCTCTTGCCGAACGTTCGGGTCCGCCATCGTTTGGTCTTTCGCCTTTTGCACACGTTTGCTTTGGACAGTTGCGTGGATCCCTCGCGTGTTGTTCGTGGGTGATTCATTCGATTCGAGACGAGCGAGCGGATTTCTGACCGTCCGCTCGCTTCGATTCGCCGGCCGCTTGCCGCGTGTTCGTGAACTCCCGTAATCCTCGATCGTCTTCGTCCCCTCATCCGCCTGCTTTCAGCTCGATCGTCGTCGTTTGAATCGAGCCGACGGTCGTCGCGCGTCCCCGCCCGTCCCTCCCGCCCGCCTCGGCCACTCGCACGCGAATGCTGGGCGCCGCCCGTCGACAGCCGGGCACCGGCGGCATCAGCGCCTTCGGCGACCACAACCGACCGCCGATGCGCCCCGCCGACTCGAAGAAACGCCGCGAGAGGCCCGACAACGCGGGTTCGGCGCTGCTGACGAAGCAAGAGAACGAGTTCCTCTTCGAAATGCTCGGCGCCAATCGAATTTCGTTAGCCGCCGCCGTCGTCCAGCTGCTGCGCGCCTCCGGCGGCCTCTGGAACCACGAGCACGTGGGCGTCGTGTCGCTGGTGAAGGACTACGACCGCAAGGAGTACGCCCTCAAGCTCTACGACATCTACAGCGGTCTGATGCTCTGGGAACAGCCCCTGTGAGTCTCTTCCATTTGTATTTCATTCGTCCATCGCCTTCTCGTTGCAGGTACAAAGGATTTCGCGCCAAGTCCTACAACCACTGCCGCAAACTGTTGTCCTTCGAGTCCGACCGTTGCATCTACGGGCTGAACTTCTCCGACGATCAGGAGGCCGCCAACCTGAAGCTGCACCTGGAGAAGCGCTACGAGCAGGAGGCCAAGAGTGAGTCCCCTGGTGCATTCGATTCACGTCCGATTTCTCTCGCTTCAGCCCAAAAACCCGGCCAACCGTTGCCTCAAAGCGGACCGCCGCAGCCGACGCCCAACCGCGTGCCGTCGGCCGCCGCCCACCCTCAGAAGGTCCAGTCGCCGGGCATCACGGACGTCGGCTCCGTTCCGCACGTGCCCATCAGCGCGGCGGCGGCCAAGAAGAACGCGAAGCCGGCGAAGGAGCAGAAGAACAAAAAGAAGCCGAAGATTCGCAAGGAGGACATCGGCCATCCCACGAACTTCACGTGAGTCCCCTTCGCTCGTTGCTCGTTCTATTTGCCCTTTTCCGTTCAGACACAAAGTGCACGTCGGATGGGACGTGGAGAGCGGCTTCTGCCAGGAGGTGCACTCGGACACGCCGCTGGACGAGAACGTGAAGCGGCTGCTGCAGGCGGCCGGCCAGGATCCCGCCCGAATGACCCAAGAGGACCTCGTGTTCGCGCGGAAGTTCATCAGCAACTACGAGCCGCCGCCGGGCAACAACACGCCCTTCTCGTCGTCCTCCACGTCGTCGCTGGGATCGGGCGCCGGCAGCGTCAATCCGTACGCCGCCTCGTCGACGTTGCGGCGGAACGGCGGCGGCTACGCGCAGCAGCCCGCCTTCCAGCCCGTCTCTCCGATGAGCGTGACGCCGCAACGGGGCGCCGGCTACTCGATGATGAGCGGCGCCCATCCGCCGCCGATGGCCCACGCGTCGCCCGACCCGCCGCCCGCCCCCGCTCGCGGCACCTCGATGGCGGCGCCCGCCTACGCGCAGCAGCAATCGCGCGCTCCGCCGCCCTCCCGGCCGCCGCCCATGGACCTGCCACGGCAAACGGCATACGCGGAGGCGAGGGGAGTAGTGAGTTCTTTCGGCTCTTCTGTTGAGTTAATCCTTCGAATTGCAGCCCCAATACGATCGTCGCGGACCCGCGCAGCACGGCGGCTACTCGGACCAAAGCCACCTGCCGCCGCCCCCGCCTCCGATGCCGCAGAGCGCGTCCGCTCAGCAACAAAATCGGCCCGGTCCCCCGCCGCCTCCACCGCCGCCCCCGCCGTCCGCCAACTCGAGTGGACCGCCGCCCGCGCCCCCGCCGCCGCCCGCCTCCTCGGCCAAGCCGGCGCCGATGGCCGCCAACGCGCCTCCGCCGCCTCCGCCGCCGCCGCCCGCGGGAGGAGCGGCCGCCGTCCACGTGAAGACGGAGCCCGCCGCCAACGACGGCCGCTCCAACCTGCTCGCCCAAATCCAGGCGGGCACGAAGCTCAAGCACGTGGCGCCGCCGCCCGAACGCTCGCCGTTGGGCAGCGTCGTCGGTGGGGCGAAGACGGGTGACTCGCGCGGCCAAATGATGGAACAAATCAAGCAGGGCGCTCAACTGAAACACGTGAGTCCTTCGTGCATCTCCACCGTTCATTTACCCCGTTCGCTCGTTGCAGGTCGACCACTCCGAAGCGGACAACCGCAAATCGAAGTCGGACGTGCAGGAGATCGGCGGCATCGCCGGCGCGTTGGCGCGCGCCCTCGAGGAGCGCCGGAAGAACATCAACAACACTGACGGTTTGTCCACCTCCTTTCTTCGCCTTCTTTCAACCGTTTCTCTCGTTCAGATTCCGAGGACTCGGAAACAAACGACTCCGACTGGTCGGACGACTGAACGGCCGCGTGTGTGTGCAGGAAGAAGAAGAAGAAGGAAGGAACATACTCATTTGTTGTCCGTCGTGTGTAGAATGTGAAAAGACGTCTATTCTCTCTCCGTTTGTCCCCCGCCCCGCCTACGTCACGAGTTTCCCTTCGTTCTGTTCGCTCATCCCCTCGATTTGTAATGCGCGTGAATAAACGGCGTGATTCTGTTCGCAGTGGGCGTCGTGTAGTTGATCGAACGAAAGGAAGGCGATGGGCTGAAGGAAGGCATGATTGTGCTGAGAACAATGAAGCAATGGAGCTGATGAACGTCGAGTACAGACGGTTGTTGATTGCTTGCAGCAATCGGGCCGTCCGCTCGCTCTGCTGGTGGCCAAAAAATCAATAGGCGCGCACTTCGTCGCCTATCGGGTCGTGCTCGACGGCGTCGATCGCGATCGCCGAGTGTTTGGCGCGCGATTCTTCGCTTGTCGACCCGATTCTTTCGCTCCTCCCAGCCGAATGGATTCGAAGCAGAAGCGCACACCCTACACGCCCGCCGACGACGAGCGGCTTCTGCGCTACGTTCTTCGGTTCGTTCTTCGTCCACTTCCTCGTTTCACTCGGTTTCTTTCAGGCGAATCAAAGCGGGCACGAAGACCGCAGCCACCGGCGTGCCTTTTTGGCAACAGTTTCTCGTCGAGCTCAACCACGAGTGCAGCGGACGCCCCGAGCTGGAGCCGCTCCGCGAGCGATGGACCAAACGGCAGCCGTCGGGCATCGAGTCCCAGTGAGTTCCCGCCACTTTCCTGCTTCCATTTGTTCGTTCTTTCGTTCCAGCTTCCGGCGCATCGTCCGAGAGCGACTCCACGAGCCGCAGTTCGCCTTCCTTTCACTGGCCGAAGTGACGCAGCTCATGAAGCACTTCAAAGTGCGCTATGATCGTTCCCAGTACGAAGTGTGAGTTCCCTTCGCTTTCTTCTTCTCTCACTTGTGCTTTCAGGCTGTCCGAACGATACGGAGTTCGATTCCTCTACGACAAGCAGCGGATGTTCGAGCGGACCGAGCCGAGCGGGCGCCGGGATCCGATCACGATCGACGATGAGTGATCCGACCGACGAAGTGCCTCACTGATGATCTCCGCTCACTCCTTTGCTTCCTCCGACTTCCCCCTCTCCGTTCAATCGTCCGCGGGTCTCCTCATTTTGTACTGCTGTTTCTTTCGTTCTGTACACAATAAATCGGTCGGAATTCCGGTGTTTATTCGAACGAGAACAAAGCGGAACAAGAAGGCGTAGAAGTAGACGTTTGTTTCGGTTACGCAAAAAAAAGGCGGGCATTCGATTGGATTCACACTGCTTACAAACGAAGAGGACCGAGATCACGAGTGGTGGGCGTCGAACGATGGCTAGGAGGAGGAGAGGAGGGACGAGTAATCGGGCGATCGATCGAACGGCGGGCGGCTATTTACACACGTGCACTTCGGTGACATTTCGGCACGTCTGGCACACGACCTCGCAACACCATTGGAATTTGCAGTTGCATTTGAAGACCTCCTCCTTCTCGTACGAGTCGTAGCCTCGGCCGCAGCAGAGGATGTCGCAGGAGTCCGGGCCGGTCGTGTCCTTCCTGCAAACAAGCGAGGGATCAACAGACGGCATTCGATCGAAAGGACCGACCGGCACTGTCGCCCACGCGTTCCGCTCGTCCCGTGCTGTCGATCTTCGATGCAATAGTCGGGGGAGTCGTCCAGGAAGACGAGTTCGCTCAACGAGCGCGTCTTCTTCTTGACGGGATTCCGCTTCTCCGGCTGCTCTTCGAACTGCATGTTGCCGCGGGAGTTGATCTAAAGAACGAACGGATGAGTGGAGAGTTGAAAGAGGAGAACTCACTTGAATCCGGCGAGCTGTGCGGTACTTCGTGTTCAGAACGTTGCCGACTTCGCGCATGGGCGGCAGCTGCATCCAGCAGGTCTTCAGGTTGCACGAGCCGCTCACGCCGTGGCACTTGCACTTCGGGTTCGTGTGTCGCTTGAGGATCTGCAAAGGGGAGGGATGAACGGAGTGTTGCGTTGAACGCACCTTCCGCCCGACCTCGTTGTTCCAGCGGTTCATCAGCGAGCGGCCGTGGGTCTCCGAGCGCTTCACGTTCTCCTCCTTCTCGCGCACGTCGATGAAGTCGCGGGCGAACTGGTAGCCGTACTCGAGGTTGTCGCCGCAGCCGCCCCACGTCCACTCGTCCTTCATGTTCTGCGGTTTGGGCGCCTCCGAACACCTGCAGCCCGTTGATTCGATTCGTGGGTGAAGGGCGAACAAACCCGCAAGATTTCAGCATCCCCAGCCGACAACGACGCCCCACCTCGTGCGTTACGCCCGCGGACATGATCGCGTAGGCTGAACGGAAGGATGAGGGGGAGTTGGAGGAAGGACGTACTGAAAGCGGCTTCTCGCGTACCGAACTTGTGGACCGGACCGATGAGGCCCGAGTCGGGCGGCGTGGAGCAGTTCCAGCGATTAGAGCGGAACTGGTGTTCGCATTCCTGCAACGAGCGATCGTTCATCCTTTCCAATCAATTCAAAGTGCTCACCCGAATGGCCTCTCGGGCCCCACTGCCCACGGCGGGCATGTGATCCTTGAAGAGCTCGCAGATCTTCGCCTGGCCCGGCGAGAGGCCCTGCAGCTCCAAGCAGGGCGGTGGGCGGACGGCGCTGCTTGCCAGAAGATTCGAGGCCGAGAGTTGGGCCATCGAGGACCTAAAGAAGGAATGAAAGAGAAGCTGGAGTGCTTTCGCTCACCACCAGGCCACATCGACGAATGCCCGCGTGTTCGTGAGTGCGCACAGCAGGACGATCCAAACAGCCGCCATCGCCGTTGGACTCCGCATCGTGGCCGAACGCAAGCAGAGAGGATCGACTACGAACGAGAGGAGGGGATCAAAACAAGCGAGTTGCACGCGAAGAAATCGCCGCTCGACCGTCCACAAGCGCGGCGGCGTGTCCGCACTCGGCTCGGCGATGAGCACAAGACGGAGAGGGCGGGGGCGGGGGGATTAGTCGACCGACCGACCGACCGACCGAACGGACGAGCGGCGCGGAGATTTGGATCAGGAGGACCATCGGGAAGAAGCGGCGCGCCTCAAAGAAGCCGCGCGGAATTTCCGTACGCTCGGCGCGACGGGCGGATGAGTCGACTCGCGCGGCGCCCAAGAAAAGAAGGCGGGAGATCTCGACGAACTTTCCCCCAAACATGAACGAAAGAAGAAGGTGGACTGACCGGTGGGTCCTCGCATTCGCGTGTTGCTCGTTGATAAGAAGGACGAGTGAGCGGGCACGAGGAAGCGGGCAAGCAGGTGGGCATTGCGGCGAGTGCCCACTTTACCTTCTTTCCACCTCCTTCCCATCTGCTTGCTCGCTTATCAAGCCGCCGGTCACTCGCCGAAGAAGTCGACCGCCCGTCCACGCGTGCACGTGATCGAAAAGAGCAAGACGCTCGAAATGGATCGAAATCTCCGTCAATTCGACTAAAAAGAAGGCCGAAGGAAGCCGGCGCTCGACTGGCCGTCCGCGAGACAAAGGCGGCCGGCCGGGCGGCCCGAAGGTGAGCGGAAAACAAACTCGCTCATCGTCCTTTCCGGAAGCCCATCGCGTATTGTTTGTCCCTTCTTCTTGGTTGGTTGCCAAGAACGGAAAGAAGAACGAGGGGAGAAAGTGGATCGAAAGATCAACCCGTTCGATGCAACGAGAGCGTTTGGTCACTCCCAAGGGCCAACTTCGAGCTGCCGCTCGTTTTGTTCCAATTTCCGAAATGGACAACGCATTCCGCTCGAATTCATCCGTTTGGCTGAAGTTTCGAGAGCAGAGGGCACACCTTTCGACTCCCGACTGGCGACCACTCGCAACGGCAAACGGCGATAATTGGGGGATTGCGGAGATCGGGGAATGCTAATCGACTCCGCGAAGCCACTCACTTCTCGGCTATTCATGGCACAAAGAAAGGGAGACGACGAAGGATCTTTGGGCAGCGCGCATTCGAGAATCAAGCGAGAGACGAAAACTCGTCCATCAAATGGAATCAATAGAACGAACGGAACGGGGAATGAGATGCAAAGACGAGTAATTGGACGGCTCGATTCGCAACACGAGCAGCAGCAACAGCAATTGCCGTTGGAAGAAATGAATTGGAGGAAAGGCAGGGGATTGAAGGCTGCAAGCAGGCAGCAGGCAGGCTTGCAGGAAGGAGGGGGAACGATAATGGCCGCCCTGTCCACTTTTGTTTTCCGACCGGTCGGCCGTCGGCGGGAGCGGCGAGCGGGCGGGCCGAAGCGGCGAGTCATTAACTTCGGGCAGCGAATTTTGTATTCCGAGCGGCCGCAATCGACGGCCAACCGGGCGGCGGCAATTTGGGGCCGAAAGTTGCGATTCGCCGATTTATTTTCGGCCGCCGGAATTCGCCGCTCTTTCGGCACGAACACAAAGGGGTACTTCGAATAGAAAGGAGGGGAAAGAGGCGTGTAATCGGCGGCAATCGGTGCGGAAAGCGGCAAGGAGCCGCAAAGATGGCCGCCGCGTTGCGCAACGCGCCCGACGGTCAAACCGCCCAAACGGAGCGAGCGGTCGGCCGTCGAGTGGTGTGAATTGCACTCGTTTGAACTCCAAAACGAACGCCGCTCGCCCATGCGCAGCGTGAGACTCGCGGCCGCCGGACGAGGTCAAAGGCGCGGCGGATGGCGCATGAAAAGCGGAAAGCGATGCGAACGAAGGAAAGTGATCGCGTTCTGCTTGCAGTTCATTACCGTAAAAACCCTTTAAGATGATTCGAATGCATCACGCAAGAGCACAGAATAAGCAACATCGCCTGCAATTACCCCAAACGATAAGCGCTCCGATTAACCCGCCGAATGGCGAGCGTTGAGAGCGGCCGAAGTGCCGAGTTGATCGCCGAACAAACGAGGCGGCCCACCGAGCGGCCGGATCGCCTCCGATCGATCGGCCGGTCGTAAATTTCGACCGGCGCCGTCGACGTCCGTTGGGCTCGCCGCTTAGCGCGTGATTTATGGCCGAAACTCGGCCCGCCGATCCCGCGCCTTCGCCCTCCGACCGTCCGGCCGGCCGGTGAAGCGACGGGCGCCAATTAATTTGCTCCACCTCTCCTCGCCTCGCCTCTTCACCCACCTTCTGCCCAGTGGACGCAGATCGTCTTTCTTCTCCTTCGGATGACCAAAACAACAAACAGAAATCATGTGCGGCCGCCTAATCACCGCGGCCGCGAATCGCAGCGATTTGTTCTTGCCGCCGGATTGATCGCCTGCTTGTGTTCGAAAGAAGTGTTCGAGAAGGAACGAGCGGATGGATGAGTCACGACCAGGAATCTTCTCCGTCCTTCGAGCAATCTTCTTCTTTGTTTCGTTCCTGCTGCTGATTTCGGATGCAAACAAGCGAGCAGAACGTCGATGAAATCGGAGACTACAGCTCGTAATCGATCTGCTTTCGTTTGCGCGGCTCGCTTGTCGTCAGCATGAACAATGAGGAGAGGGCACGGGCTGCTCATTATTGATGGCTCTCCTCAAAGCGATGCATTGATTGTTCAAAGACGGAGAAGGCTGGCTGTCGAATGGTCGTAACACGATTCAAATGCCGTAGTGAACACTCTCGTCTCTCTAGTCATTGCTCAATGACATCAATCAAGCCCTCAAAGATCGCCGCCCATTCCGTCGATTGGAGTGCGCAATCGAGCGGAACCAACGACTGCGGCCCGCGGCTTTGTGGTCGAGCGAATCACGACAAAACCGCGCCGTCGGTTGGGGCGGCGGGCGTGGCGCGAAACGAGGCGTTTGCGCCCATAATTCATGAGCTTTCGGTCTTCTCGTCGTCGCAAATGAACAAGCGGACTGGTGGATTGTTCTGGCCGGGACAAAGGACGCCGAGATTTCCTTCCGAGTGTGCGGGAATCCCGCCTTCCTCCGCCTTCTTTTGCGGTCAGAAGGTGCGATTGTTGGCCGCTCGAAACACACGAACTCGAGTTTCTATTTTTAACTCACTTGCGGGCGGGTTGGCGTTTGCAAACTCACCTTCTTTTGGGACTGCAGAAGGGTGGGAAGTTCGCGTGGTCTTTCGTGCCGCATTGTTTGTGGTGTCCCCACGATTGTCCTCCTTCTTTCTCGTCGATCATGACGGCAAGCTATCGAAATGAGCTCGAAGTGCGAGTGAGTCTGTTCGAGTTTCGCGCATTCGTGCAATGTCCTCTCATTTCGTTTTGCTGCCTTCCACTTGGTAATTGGCTAATTAACAGCCCAATCTTCTGTTTCCTTAAAACGTTTGATCCAAATACTGAAGAAAAGGTCACGAATCCGTGCGCTCGGTCGGCGGTTTCCGGTCGTCTGGACGGACCACACGCGATGTTTCTCGTTTCTAATCAGTCGCGAGTAATCGGAAACGAGCGGTACGGTAGTCGAGTAGGTAATTAGATTGAACGAAAGGATAGCGTTGCTGTTTGGGCGATAAGGAAGGAAGCATCAGGACTTTCCTTATATGTATTGAGGAAGAGCAACAGCCATCAGATTAATACACGGCCACCGATGCTGCATTAGTTCCACAACTACAGCAGTTCAAGTTTTCACACTTGTTTTCCGCAAGAGGAAGTTTTTCGGTCGAGAATGTCAACAGATTCGCGTGTTCGTCGCAACGATTCGAAGTCCGCCGGCCGACGGGCGAGTGGGCGGCGATTTCCAAGTGAATCGCGTGCTTCCATTGGACTCCGAGTACCGACTGGTGTACCGTAGACGAGAAAAAGGTGTGTGTTGAACGACGGCGTCCATTGCGGGCTGTTCGAAGAAGAGCCTCGACTCACGTGTCTCGCTTCCGGCCGCTTGCCGTCCACTTGTTCCTCATTCCTTCCCGGTTCCCACGTTCTCTGCGGCCGTCTCGCGGACAATCTGCGGAAGGCGGCAACAAGGGAGGAGAAGAACGAAGGGAGTATGGTAATCGCTTTTCGAAGATCACCGTCGCTCATTAGTTTCCACGACCTCTCGCCTAGTCCTTGCGACTTCTCCCTAGTCGTTTGCATAACGCCGGCATTAGCGATCGTGCAGCATCGACGACGAGCGGTCTCTGGAGTGCGGAAGTTCATCAGAGTGCGACCGTCGGCATCTAATCGGATTGTTGTCGTTGTTTCCGCTTGCTCGAAGATCTTCTCGTTCGTTAAACTCATGTCTAACGCCCTCAAGCAACAATAAATTCGAATGATTGCCCTTTCTTCCCGCTTGTCCGTCCGCTTGGGCGGGTGTCAAAAACACGCGACAAGCGAGCGGATTGTTTTGTTTTGGCCCCTCCGTTCGCGCATAATTCGGGCGCGTTGAACCAAATTTAATCCACCCGCCCCGTTTCGGTCACCCACAAACAAGCGGCGATCCGTGAATTCGGCGAGTGAATTCGAAACGGTTTCCTTCAATTCGCGCTGGAATGCCGGTGAGAGGCGGGGATGCAAATTGGGCGCCGATGTCAAGCGGGGATGTCGGCCGGCAGGGCGGCGAATGAAGTGACAAATTCGTTCGGGCGGAAGATGAAGCGACGGACAGAAGGAGGTGCGAGTGAGTGAGTGGGAGAATGCGCGAGTGTGAGGTGGTCGAGAATTGAACCCAAAATCCTCATTGCGACCGTTCGGTTCGCTTCCGTCTGCCCGTGATCTCGCCGCCGAACTTCCGCTCGCTCGCTCGCTTCCTTCCGTCCGGCCGTGATTTCCGCCCGCGTCGCGGACATCCGCCCGCCCCGCTTTGTTCTTCCGCCCGGCGGCTCTCGAGACGCCCCGACGGAATACTTGAGCGCGATGAAGGAAGCGGCGGCGGCGCGGCGGTCGTGGACAAAGCGGACGGAAATTGGGGACTCGCTGAGGGGTGCGGGTGTTTCAAATTCGATAAGAGCGGCCGTTGACCTCAGATGAGGACACACGAAAGCTTCTCGTATTGACCTCTCCCGTTCCGTTCGTTTCGAGTCGCCCCCACAAACACAAACAAGCAAGCGTTCGCCCGTGTTTGCGCGTGGCCGTTCACTTTCGATTCGTTGTGTTTGAACTACCGCTTGGACAAAGATCCCGCCTTCCGCCGATTGTTCTCTCGACTTTGATTCGCTTTGAATTGCGGCCCGAAATCTCCGTTCCGTTCCATTCGGGCGGCCGGTCGCTCGGCGTTTCGTTCGAAATTCCACGCGGCTTCTCATTTCCGGCCGGCCGCCCACTCGACGCGCCGCGCGACCAACGAAGCAGCGGGTTGATGACACCGTCGCCGCCCGGGGCGCTCGGGAATGTTTGTCTTTTGGCCGTCCGCCCTTCGATTCGTTCGATCCAATTGGCCGCGGGAAAGTGGCGGAAAGCACGTCGTTCGTCGCTGCGATTGATCCGCGCCACCGCAATTCACTCCTCACTTCCCTCCATTGTCTTGATTGACGTCCGTGTGGTCCACCGGAAGAACTCTTCTTTCAATTACCCCTTTGTTTCCACTCCAAACATCTCGTTGCGGTTGTTCGAAGATCAATGGCCGTTCTGTTGTCCTTAACTTTGTTCTGGTTGCTGTTTGCATTCGCTGGCGAAAGAAATCGGTTTATTTCGGAGCGAATCGAAGCTCACGCCCGCCGCCCGGCCGCCTAATCGAATTCGTTGGGGTTTGTTCCGGTCGTGCCGTTCGCCCCCGGTCGGCTGGTCGGTCCGTCGAGGAAGTGCGTCCATTCGGCGGGTCGAAGGTCGTAAATGGCCGCCGGTTTGATGCGAGCAAATGAAATGGGCGTGTGTTGTTCGTTGGAATTGGATTGGGGCGAACAAAGACGGCGGCCGCAAGGGGGAAATTGGGCGAACACTCTCGTCTGATGGCCGCCGGAAGCCGTCGGCGGGCGATGCGCAGAGAACAGTTGGCTTTTTGCACTTCCGCTCGGCCGCCTCGAAACAAACAAACGATCCCCGCAAGGCAATCCCTCAAATTATTCACATTTTTATTGCTTTACTCCGTCTTTCGCTCGTTTTATTGCCCGCTTGAGTAAGAGAGAGGAGGAAGGAACTGACCGTGAGTAGACGCGATTATTCGCCCGTTTTTTGTGTGCCGCGTAATCCGGACGGCCTCTTAAAGACGACCGTTTTTGTTTCTCCGCGTAAATCCACCGTACTGCCCGCCCGCCCGTCCGACCATTCGGTCCAGTCAGCCGTTCTATTGAGGGCTGTCGAAATGAGGGCGGAAGTTGGGGGGTTCTTCGAATCCACGCATGACGGCGAGGATTACCGCCTTCCTCATCGGTTGGCAGCTCAAAGGTTTCCGTGTACTTCTGCTTCTCCACCGCCGTTCCCCGAATTCGCCCCGCTTTCCCATCGTTCCGTTGCCAATTGGGTGCGTAATCAATTACGCCATCACTCATTCCTCCTTCTTGATAAGAAGCCGTGTTTCTCGAAAGCGCTCCGTGTTGTTCATAAACGGTGCGCTTCGGCCGGGCTTCCGTTGTGCACTTGGAGTGTTCGATTCTTCTTCCGCTTTTCTTTGGAACTCTACGGCTTCTTAGCGAACGGTCAACTGCCAGCCGGATATTTCTGCACCAAAATGATTAACTGGTCGACGTTCGTCATCCGTCTTTCTTTCTTCCCGACCAGCTAGAAGACACTTCCTCATTTCCAGACTTCTATTTCTTCATTCTTTGTGCTTAAATAGCGGAAGTTTTCCACTCCCAATGAGCAATCGTCTGCTGCCCGCCGAGATCTCGTCCGTGGGCGTCATCGAAGCGATTAGAAGACAAAACGGCGGAAATCGCCAGGCTACCGTCGAATCCGAGCGGTCGATTGAGCTACCGACCGGGCGGGCGAATGGGTGATTAAAGTATTCCACTCGATTGTCCCAAGTGTTTCCGAGAGCTGCCAAGAGCTGCCAAATGCCATAATTGCTCTGTCTTTCGAGGAGAGATCGGCCGATTAGCCACGTAGTCGACAAAAGCAAGTAGAATGTCGTCCAGCTTCTCGCTCGTCCGCTCCGACTACTGTTTTCATTTCAACACTTGCCGGTGTGAGTAATGCGACGGGAGAAGCCTTAACGCTTTCACCATCGTATTTCCTATGCGATTGTCTGGCAGGAGTCAGAACGAGGAAGCCAAAGGCAAAGGTCGAATCTTAGCTGCCGTATCACATCAGGCTGTCCACTTATCTAATTGCTCCTCTTAACATTCTTTCACGCATTGTCTCACTCTTTTTGATTGCAAATTGCTTCCGCGAACGGCCGCCGCTTCGCACGCGGATTTCCGTCTTGTAATCCGCGAGATTCAATTGTTTTCGTCCGACGTTCACTTCCACTCATTCGGTTGGCCGTCCGAGTGCACTCTTCTTCAGTCGTCGATGAGTACGCCCTGCGATGTGGAGTACAAACGACCGCTTACTCTTCGACGTCAACAGTCGGTTGCGCACTCCGCTGAAGCTCCTGTTGAAGCCTTGCGACGAGCTCAGCGCCTCCGCTCGAACGGCAAGCCGCCTAAGCGGTCGGCGGCTCGTCGACTACGCCGAGTGGATCGGCCGGCCGACCGGGAGGGCAAGCGGGTTGTCCGCGAAGCCGATCGCGTGTGCGTGGCCGCCGACGGCGGCGGTGGGTTGATCGCGTGCAGACGTAAATTTTCGGCCCGCCTTTCGTGTCCGTCGGAGTTGTCCGCCGTTTGTTCGCCGGTTTAAATCCCGAATGATTCTCGCACTTCGCCTCGCACTCCTCGGATCTCTCGGTTCGAAGAAGTCGGCTGGATGACGCCTTCCACCAGCCCTTCGGTTTCAAATCGCTTCTGTTCGCTTCCGAGAAGCGCGAGTGATGTGCCGCCCCTACAACACAAACAAACGTTGGCGCTATAAAGAGGAGAGGCTGGTGGTTTGCTTCGACTTTCACTCACAACCCGCGCTCTTTCAACTTCCCACCCAACAATTTCCAGTTGTTGTTTCGGGGGGTAATTGGCGGTCAGGTGGGTGGATGGGATTTGTTTCGCCAAAGTGGCCGCCGGCTCTCACGGCCCGGCGGCGGAACACGGCCGCTCTTCTCGTCCGTTCCGCGGTTCATCGGCAGTTGGTCGTTCCGCTTTTTCTCGCCTCTTTTATGACGCCCCTCATTTGTGGCGGGCCGGGTGGCCGGATGTTCTCCGATTTCCGCCGCCTTCTCACTCACCCGAACGCGTCGCCTGTCAGCGGGTTGATCGAGCGGGCGGGCGGGCGTTCGAAACCACGACTGTTTTGCCTGCGTATTTTCGACTTCCGCCTCCTGTTCCACTCGTCATTCGAACCGCTGCAGGTCGGCCGTAATGTTGGACGATTCGATGGAGTTCGTGGACCGACTGGAGGACGGCGAAGAAGTGAGCTTTCGAGAGCCCACCGTCTGGAAGGACTTCTTGTGGCGACGGCACGCCAACAGCTGCAATTTGATTCAAGTGCGTTCATTCATCCCTCTGCTTCTCTGATCGATTGTTTGCAGAAAGAATTCCCGGAGAAGGTCGATTGGGTCGAGTTCCAAGTGCTCTTCTCCTTCCTCTACGCGATCGTCTGGTTCTTTGCGATCGCCGGCAATCTGTGCGTGATCTACGTGGTCTCCTTGAAACAAGTGAGTTCTTCTCGGAGTTGGAGGAAGTAGTCGGCTCGGGATGACGGACGATTGCTCACTCCGTCGATTAGCAGGAAATAGAACTCGTGCGGTTAATCCACTCGCTTAATTTCCGTTGGCACAAGAGAAGAGTGCAGAATCATTTGAGTGATGGAGGAAGTGCGGGTATTTGGGGAAGGTGCGGGGGACGGCCGCGGCAATTACTCGCTTGTTAGCTGGGATTAGAGGGCTTCGCTCGCTCGAAATGTCGCGAACAATCGGGGCAAAGAATGACGAGGCTGATTGATTCGGTAAAAGACCCACGTTACTCTCGTCGTTCGCTGGTGCTTCTTTCTGATGCGGGAAATAACCAAGACCGCACTCGTCTGCTTTTTATTTGGTTGCTCGTCAAAGCGAGCGACACTTTCGGCGACTCATTGCGTCTTCTCCGCTCGCTTTCCGTTTCGATCCGCCCGTTGCGGCAACAAAAAGATCGCTGGCAGACGGGAGAACGGAACGCGAAGAGAGGGCGTTGGCTTCCGATCGCCGTCCCGTCGGCCATCCGCCTGCCGGGCGGACGGAGCGGCGAGCGAACGCCAACTCCCGCGACTTACTGCTGGCAGTGCTTTGCTCAAGGATCCGGGGCACTGACGATCGGTCCGGCCATTGCACTTGCGACTGGGCAGCCGATCGGGCGGTACTTCCCGGGCCGCCCAGCAAAATTTTTGCGTTTGGAGGCGGGCTCTTTAGGCCGCCTCCTCAACAACTCGTGAAAGACGAAGTGCGGGAATGAACGAAGCGACGAGGCGAAGGCGATCAGCGAGAAGCCCTGCAAAATTCGTTCTATTCGCTCGCTTCTCCTGATTCAGCACATCCCTCTGGTGGCCGTAATGCACTTTATTCATTGCAAAGGTCGGCAATAACTCTCTTTTCGAACCCAAACAACAACGAGAAGCGCACTTCTGTTCAGTGTTTCCATTCCGTCCCGCCCCCAAGAAGCGGGCAGCGGGTCGCCTTCTTCCGGTGATTCACCTCAGCCTCTCTCCCCGCCCTCCGCTTCCGATTCGGCCATTAATGTCACGAAAGATCACTGGAGGGAGACGAAACGGAAGCGAGGAAACACCGCATTCATTTCGTGTCTGTCCGGACGGCCAGCCCATCGGCCAACCGCCCGTCGGCCGTGATGAATGGCGAGCGGCGGC
>JAMPIO010000456.1:0-49261 GCA_024699865.1 Aphelenchoides fujianensis | reverse complement strand
CGGCAACTCCAGACGTCCACAAATTCTTGGCCATGAAGCGTGAGTTCAGCGACCAAATCCTCGTCGAAGTCCTCGGTTTGCCGCGTGAAGTTCGGCTGCGAGCTGAAGAAGAGCGCTGCGGCCCAGCGCGTTTGTTCGTGATCGCACTGAACAGTCAGAAATGAATGCAATGGACCGATTAACGAACAAACCAGTTGCTTTTTGGAAGACGGCAGCTTTATTGTCGCCGAAAGCTGCACATCCGGATGCCCAGCGTCTTTAGCGACCCCTCCGAGACGTCGAGCACACGCCAGCAAACGCGAGAGAACTTTGTTGAAACGCGCCTGCCCACCCTGAGATTAAGCGACTCACAGGAAGCAACAGGTCAGAGAACTCACCGCAAAGTCCTTGCATACAACGCAAACAAAATGCACGTGAAGTACGAAGGTCGCGTTCAGAGAGCACAGGTTTCGTATGGCCGCACAGAAATCCCGCTCCTGCCGAGCGTGTTCCAAAGAGGAGGCCATTGGACCAGGAGGAGAGAACGTCGACATAATTCCAATGACATCGATGCGCACTCGTTCCACGCCTTCGTTCAATTCGAAGCTGAAAGCCCGCTTACGATCGTTCCATTGGCTTCAAACTCACGGCCCATGCGCTGCAATGTGCTTAATGCACTGAACGGTAGAAATAACACGAGCGGGCGATCGGAAGACATGAGTAAGATCTAAAGAAACACCCGAGCGATTTAACTGACTATAAGCAGCGAAACGTACAAGGAGGTTCCACGCAGCAAGCGAAGATGTCCGCCTTCTCCACCGACCTCAATGGCGGCTTCAACTGGAGCAGAAGGAAGTCGTGATGCAACGCAGAATGAAATGTGGTGATGGCGGTGGGCAGGAAGTCTCGAAGAAGAGGGACCATCCCCGAAGAATAGACACCCCGCGTGACTTGCACTTGGACGTCTTTCAAGTGCCGCAAGCCTAAAGAATAACTTGATGCCCGGACGAGCTTCTTTGTTCACCGTTTAGCGAGGACAGAATCACCGCCATCTTGCAAAGGGCGACAAAATTGGCAGCTAGTGTGAAAGCGATTTCCAGGCGAAGGTGTTGGATGTCTGCGTCTCCCACTCGCAGAAGCAGCATCGCCGATTCCGTCCGCAAGTGACGGTCGTAAAGACACAGATCGAAAGAGGCCGAGGACAGCCACGTGCGTTCACCCATTTGGATTTGCGGAAGAGTTCATTCCTTGGACAACCGTTCTCTTGGACTCGGCGTGAAGAACGCGGTCGGGAACGCGCGGCAGCAGAAGAACAGTCGGAGAGTGCGGAAGCGCAGGGCCGCGCGTGCTCGAAGAAAGTTGTGACCCTTCGGAAGTTTGTTGTGCGCCAGCTTCCTGCTCAACGCCTGGACCATCAGCGCTCGTCGGACGTCCATCCGCAGCTTCGGCTTCTTCGACGCGTCCATCAAACCGAAATAACGCGAACTGATGGGCAGCAAGCGGAGGGCGCGTTGATCGGGGTTGCCGCTTTCATTCGCGGGAGAGGGACGCCGCCGATTGCGTCGACCTCAACCGAGTGCTCGTGCAAAAGCGGCGGTCGGACGCGCAGCCGAGCAGGCAGCAGCAGGACGAACTTTCTCATTAATCAACTGACTGCGTTCGAATGATGTCTGACTGTCTATTGTATGACGACTACACAACACACGGATTACAGTGCAAGCAGGGTGTCCGGCGAGCCGCGCAAGTCGGAAAGCAGCATGTCGAGGACCTTCTTCTATGGGGCGGGAGTTGTTGGACGAATTTGAACGGGGGACGGCCGCCGGGCTGCCCAACAAGCTGGTCAACTGACCGAGAACGTCGATCAAGCCGCCGGCCTCAAAGACAGAGCAAAGAATTGCGGAAGCGATCGCCGCTCTTTTTGGATTACACGGCGCCTTCATTTGCAAGAATTCGGAGGCCGTTGACGAGTTCATCAAGCAGCTCAATTCGTGAACGGCCTTCGATTCATCCCCGTAGTCTGCAGTTGTAGGAAGAAACAAGAGTTATTCAAATCAGCTAGTGACCGAGTTCTTCGGCTCTCGTCTGCTGAGTCCCTCATTTCGAAACACGTCAAGCGAGTGGTCGGTTCAATCCACGAATGCTGCATTGATTAACACGGAGAGCACGTCCTACCGCCCACCCACCACTCCAACGGCCGACCTTCCGCCCGCGTCCCGCCGCGAACGTCGCCGCCGCTCGGCGTGTGGCGTCGCGTCTCGCGTGGCGAAATCCACAGCTTTTCGGTCGAATTCGCGGCGATTTCCGAGGATTCAGCCGGAATCCAGCTTCCACTCGCCTGCTCACGATGGACGACGGCTTCGAGTCGTTCGAGGTGGACGAGCGCGACCTGGAGTTCGCGTTGGGGCGCGGCAGTCGCGGACGGCGGCAGACGAAGAACGAGGCGATCTACGGTGAGTTCGGCCTTCCTCTCGTGCATTCCTTTCGTTCTTCAGGCATCTGGGCGGACGAGGAGGACGAGGCGGATGGGCGGCGGAGCTTCGGCCGCGGTGCCCGATCGAGCGGCCCGGTGGCGTTCGTGAGCGGCGGGGTGAGCCGAGGCAACAAGATGGACGACGAAGAGGTGAGTTCTCCCGCTTCCCTGCATTCTCTCGTGTTCTCCGAGTTGCAGGACGCGGCCGGGCCCTCGACCTCCGGCGGCCCGCGCGAGGAGGACGAGCTCGTCGAGGTGGCCGCCTTCCCCGAGGCCAAACGCCCGAAGTTCGGCGGCAACGCGGCGGCGGCGGGACGGCCGGCGGCCTTGGCGGGCATGCGGACGGCGGGCGGCGCGGAGGGCGCGTGGATCTCGCCGAAGATCGCGGCCATGATGAAGGCGAGTGCCGACCTCCCCCACTCATCCCCTCGCTGATTGCAGAACATGGGCCACAAGCCGGGCCAGGGCCTCGGCAAGAACAAGCAGGGCATCGTGGAGCCCGTGCAGGCCATCCTCCGGCCGGGCCGCGGCGCCGTCGGCGCGTACGGCAACGAGACGAGCGGTCTGAAGTTTGGCGTTGAGTTCCCGCCCGTTTCTTCCGCCCATTCACTCCTCCCTTCCCTCCAGAGTCCGCCGGCGAGGCTCAGCGGCAGACGGAGGGCGGCGCGGAGCCCGAGCGCGCCGAGGAGGCGCAGCGGAACGCGTGGAAGAAGACGCACGCCAAACGCGTGAAGCCGAAGTTCGTGACGCTCGACGAGGTGGTGGCCGAGCGGGCGGACGTGCCGGCGGTCGTCGCGAAGCAGCCGGCCGTCAAGGTGAGTCCTCTCGCTCGATTCGTGTGCTCACGGCCGCTTGCAGTTCATCGACATGACGGGCCCCGACCAGCGCGTCTACGATTCGATCCACTCGTTCCACCAGCGGGCCGAACGCCCCGCCCGCCGCCCCAACTTCGACGTGCCCGCCCTCGCCGACAACGTCGACCAGCTGCTGCTGGACTGCAAGCAGGAGATCCGCCAGAACGGCGACCACCTGCTCGAGCTGCGCGCCAAGACGGGCGGCCTGGAGCGGGACCGCGACGAGATGGCCGCCTACGTGGAGGACACGCGGCGCGAGGTGGAGGCGCTGGAGGCGGTGGCCGCAATCGTCGAGCAGTGAGTCCCCTTCCGCTCCGTTCTTATTACTCGCTCCTTCTCGTGCAGGTTCGACCGCCCGGCAGGCCGCACGGCGGAGGAGAAGCTGGCCGCGTGCCGGCGCCTGTTCGCCCGCCTGCGCGCCGACCACGCCGCCGAGTTCGCCGCCTTCGGGCTGGAGGCGCTCGTGGAGCTGCGCGTGACGCCGCTGCTCGCCGACTTCTTCCGCGCGTGGCGTCCGCTCGAACAGCCCCGCTTCGGCCTCGAGGAGGTGCGCGCGTGGCGGGCGCTGCTGGAGGGCGGCGGGACGGCCGGCGAGCCGTCGGCCTTCGACGCGGCCCTCTGGAGCGCGTGGATGCCGCCGGTGCGGCGGGCGGCGCTGGAGTGGCGGCCGCGGACCGAGTGCGCGGCGATGATCGGGCTGGTGGCCGCGTGGTTCGGCGTGCTGCCCGGCTGGATCCTGGACGCCCTCTTCGAGCAGCTCCTCATCCCGCGCCTCCGCTCGGTGGTCGTCGACGAGTGGGAGCCTCGCACCGACCCGCTGCCCATCGACGCGTGGATCGTCCCCTGGCACGAGGTGCTGGGCGACCGCCTGCTGGTCGTCTACCCGCTCATCCGCCAGAAGCTGGCTCGGGCCCTCCGCGAGTGGACGGCCACCGACGAGACCGCGCTCGCCGTCCTCCGCCCGTGGCGCGCCGTGTGGAGTGCGGGCACGATGCAGGGCTTCCTTGGCGCCAACGTCGTGCCCAAGCTGGAGGAGGCGCTCCGCCGCATGCCGCTGGACGAGCCGAACACGAATCCGGTGAGTTCCCGCCGCTCTCTCGTCCGTTCTACTCGTGTCTCCGTTCAGTACAAGGAGTTCCACGCTCTGCTCGCGTGGGCCGAGTTGCTGAGTGCGGACATCGTAGCCTCACTGCTCACGCGCAACTTCTTCCCGCGCTGGTACGCGCAGCTGTGCCAGTGGGTGCAGGTGCCGGGCGCGCTGCCCGACGTGCGCGAGTACTACCGCGAGTGGAAGGAGCGGCTGCCGGCCGAGTTGGCCGCCCGACCGGACGTTCGGGGTTCGTTCTCTCGCCCGCCTTCTTCCTTCTTCATTCTCCGCTTGCAGCCGAGTTCGTGCGGGCACTGCGGGCGATCCAGCAGGCGCAGGCCGGCCACGCGGTCACGCCGCTGCCGAACTTCGCGGACGCCCGCCCGACCGCCCCGCCGCCCACTCGACCGGCCGCCCCGCCCGCCGCCCCGTTCGTCCCGACCTCCCTGCGGCACGCGGTGGAGGCGCGCGCCCAGGAGCTCGGCGTCCTCTTCGCCCCGCAGCCCCAGCGCTTCCACAACGGCCGCCCCGTCTACTCCTTCGGCCCCCGCTCCATCGTCTTCGACCGCGACCTCCTCTTCGTGCACGACCCCGAGCGGGCCGCGTGGATCCCGACCGCCTTCCCCCAGTTGATCGCCTCGCTTCAGGAATAACCGTTTAACTTCTTTGTTGTCGCATGAATAAACGATTAGCTGTTTGATCCGAGTTGACGACCAACCAGTGGGAAAAAAGGACTCGTCGATGATCTCGCTGCTTTCCTTGAGTGTGTGGCCAGTTTATTGCACGGAATGAGGTCTTTTCGAGATCAAAGGCAACAAATGAGGAGAGGGGAGTTCAGAGCATCGTGGACTTCGCACTGGGGTCCAGCCACGGCCAGCCGGCTTCCGCCTTCTGTCGGACCATAATTGATTTGCCTGCAAGCTCTCTTTGATTTTCTTATCTTTCCAATGAGCTCACCGGCAGACGGTCGATGGAACAACGAAGAAAAGGTGTCCGTTCGGCTGAAACGGAAATATCTCCAGTCTTTTCTGTCCACTTTTCCGCTTACCACGAGCTGGAAGTGGAACTCTGCGGGTCGTTCGTTGTGGCCGCCTCGTAGTGCGAGCTGGACGTCGCTTCATTGCCAGGCACACTGACACAACACAAATTGCTCGCTTTGTGGCCTGCAACCAAAATTAAATGAAAGACGAGGTGAGGATTCGTGAGCGACCTGAGCTCTTCCCGATCTTCCCGCTGTCCTCGCCCAGCATTCGCAGTCGTTCGAGCAGGTCCCACAGTTCGGCGGAACGCTGAAAAAGAGAAGTCATTTGTCGATTGTGTTCAACTCACCGTAATGAGAATTTGATGCAGCTTCAAGTTCTCTTCTTCGATGCTCGTGATCTTCTCCTTGATTCCCTCGGATATCCGCCTGCAATCCCCTTTCTGCTAATCAATTCAATAGAACGAGTGGCTCACAAAGAGAGCTGCCGGTGGAGTTTCTCGCCGCTGTTCTTTCCCACCATCGACTTCATCATTCCTTTGCGGTAACGTTGGCTGTCTGTTCCGCGCGGTGTTCGGAACAATTCGACCACTTTCGGGACGAACACCAAGCACAAAGTGAGCGTGGTGCAGAAGATAATGAAGAAGCTAGTTAGCAGAAACGCTTCGTTAATCTTCTCCTGCAAACAAGCCGATTGATTCGTTCTAAATGTGGAGGAAGCTTGCTTGAAGAATGAAGGCCAAAGAGACTCCAATCACACTCATCACGACCACGTTGTAGACGGACATTCCGATGTACTTGCTGTCGTTCAGTGCGGGCACGTTCACCGCTCGCGTCTCCCACGCGAGGAAGCAGCCGAAGATCTGAACGAGAAGATGGAAGCATTGTGTTCTGCTTAGAACGAACCATGAGCATCCCCTTGATGATGTAGAAGATCACTTGAAAGAAGATCAGGTAGTGACTTTGGCACTTCTCCAGCTCGGGGATGATCAGCTGGTTCTTGTGTCGCTGCAATCAGTCGACTGCCATCAATTCCTATTCATTCCTCCACTCACGATCGCCTCGTGTTCGGTGACTTGGAAGCGGAACGGCGAAACGAATGCCCACACACCCAGGATGACGCCGTCGATGAGCAGAATGAGGGCGACGATCAGGAACAGCTGAGCGTCTTTGATGGCCTTCTTGTCTTTGCGGATGTTCGTGAAGATCGAGTGGACCCGCCACGTCTTCGAGAACATCGAGCCGAAGGCCAGCGTAAAGCCCACGCTCAGCACCCACGTTTTCGTCTGAACATTCCCTTTCTTTCGACCTTCTTTGGTGAAACTCACGTAGCACAGCCGTTCGAACGCCTTGGGGCTCACGAATCGCGTGTCCAGCCCGAGCAGGAAGATCGAAATGTACGCGCAAATGGAGCCGACGATGATGAAGTTGTTCAGGTTCGGGCTCGACATTTTGATGAACCTTCGGAGCAGCGGGATGAATGGCAATGACCAAAGAAAACTCACTTGTGATTTCTGTATTTGATGTTAATGAACAAGAACATCAGCGCAAGGATCACGCCAACCAACGCGATCGAGCACATCGCTCCGAGCAGAAAGTAGCTCACGTACTGCCGTTGCCGGACTACCACCGTTGCGTCTCGTGGTGGAATCCAGTCTGGACGGAAAGAAACAGGAGAGTTCGAAAGATAGAAGTCAGAGAACTCACCACTGCTGGAGTCCACAACGAACACGTGGAGGGCGGAATCGTAGTAGCCGATGTTTGTGTAGGAGCCGTTGCGCCATTGGAACAACGACACAAGGCCGAGTCGCTCGTTGTGCTCAAAGCGAACGGTTCCCGTGACTCCGTCGAAGACGCTCTGGCCCATGAACGTCAACAAACGGGCGGCCGTCTTTTCGGCGTTCTCCTCCTCGCCGTTCGGCCCGTCCTCTGCGTACAGGCTCGCATTCAACGCCAACGCCAGCGACCAGATTCCGTCGTACGCGTACGATCCGTAAACGTTCGTCTCGCAGCCGTCCTGCGTGCAATAGCCGCCCTCCATGTGCCGCTTGATGTCCAGCACGGTGTGGTTGGAGATCAACGAGTGGCTCAGATCGGGACGGAAAGGCGAGAACTCGGCGGCGAGGTGATTCTGGAGCACTTGTTCGATCTCCTCCAGTGTGCAGTTGGACTCGTTCAGGTCCATCCACCAGCGAGCTTCGTGGTAGCCGGGCAGAATCCAAACAAAGTCCGCACCGAACATTTCCTTCCGGTAGGCCTCGCAGAGCACGTGGATTGCAAGGTCGGGGGCCAGATCACCGACGATTATGTGGGCGTCTCTTCTCTTCAAAGACCAAGAGGATTGGTGGAACGATGGAATCCCACTCACTTTCAACTCATCCAACTGGTAGCCGATGTGTTTGAGCTGATCGGAACTCACGCCCGCCGTGTACACCACGCGGATTCCGTACGGATTCTCCAGCTGAGTGGTCAGACTCTCGTGCGGAAGGGCGTAACGCGGCTTGTCGCTCTGTTTGATCGTCCCCACGCGCGTCCAATTGTAGTGCCGAATGAGGTGGCAGCGGGCGGAGATCAGATTCCGATCGCCGGGCACAATCCGGTAGAAAGTGGGATAGACCTGAATGAAAGGAAGGTGTTGAATCCACTCGTTCCTCGTCTCGCTCACCTCGTTTGAATCGGCAGTGCTGAACTTTGCGTGTGTCTCCGCGTACGACATCTGCAGAATGTTCCAGTACTTGGCCGCCATTGCGATCGGCTCGTTGACCGTCGTGCACATGCTCCCGAAGAGGGCGACCGGCCGCCGCTCGGCGTTCATCAGATCGAACAGCGACTTCATCCCGAGCGATGTTTTGCACTAAACACTCGACTGTCAAGCTTTAAATGAAAGAGAGAACGCACTTGAGTGTCCCTGTACAACAGATCGATGCAATAGTCGCGTATGAGGTTCGGAGTGGCGTGCACGTGCTTCAGGGCCAACTCCACCGAACTGCCAATTGAGTGCTGGAAGTTTTCGGGCACGAGAACGCCGAGCGTCAGTTTGTGCTGCCGGTGTGGGTACTCGTAGCAGTCCTCGGACGAACGATCGCCGCCGATGCTCCAAGCGATCAGGAAGAGAAGGATCGGGCTCCTCATTTCGGTCGATTAAACCCTGCAAGAAAGGAAGTGGCGGTTAATGGGCGGAAATTGGCGATCATTCGGTTCTTCGGACTCGCAGAACGCGCACGTCCCGCACACGGCTGCCCGTCCCCGCCGTCCCACCGCCGACACAGCGGGATTTTCGATTGAATTTGCCCCGCCCGAATGAAGCGCTCGGTGAAAAGAAAGGAGCGCCGACAGGGTCGCCTGGTTATTCAATAAAAACGAGCGAAGACACGACGTTAAACTCTGTAACCCAACGCAAAAAGAATAAGTTCGTAAGACGGGCGCCGTAGACCAAAAGAAGAGTGAAATCATCCGCGAATTTGCAGCCGAAGCGGATGCCGAAAACGCAATCGAGTCCAATCGAATGAAGACGGAAGTTTGGCGGTGGATAAGCACGCGGGAATAGCTCGTGTACACGCGGTTTTCTCGACTGATGGAGAAGAGGACATCACACGAAAAGGATTGCACCTGTCCGCCAAATACCGCCGTTTATTATGCGGCTTTTTTGCTTTTGGCTCAAAGTTCGCGGAGTTCGCCTCATCCTCTCGAACACGAAGTTGTTGTACGGTGACGATAAGACGAAAAAGAAGCGACATTGGGGGAGCGGCGCGGGGTTGACGTCGTCCTCGTCGCGAGTCGGTGGTCGACCGCCCCGACCGGCCGAATTCTCGAGGGAAAATCGCCTTCGAACTGTCGCAATTGTCGCGGATGACATCGCGGAGGGGGACGGCGAGCGACGAGCAAAGTGATCCATTTCACGGTCATTTGACCGCGCCCGCCGTCTTCGGCCGCCCTTTGGGGATCGCCGTCCGGGCCTTCGGTTCACGTTCAATAACAAAAAGAATCAACAGAGAAGTTGGATGTGGAGGAATTCAGAGCATGCAACGAGCACGGCCCTCGAAAGTGAAAGAATGATTGTGGTCGATTAGAGAAGGTTAATAAAGTGCACAGCAGCAAAAGGAAGGTCCACTCCATCGATGACCGCCGATCGTGGAATCGCTGGCGCGTGGCCGCAAAGTAGCCGTCGCCGAGCCACTTTGGGGCAATAAAATCCTCTTGACAAACACAAAAAGAAGTTCGTTCGGTGGCTGTGAGTGTGGCCAGGCGGGCGCGGGGATGGGCGCCCCGGCGGAAGACGAGAGGAAGAAGAAAACGTTTATGATTAAACGGAACCGCCCCCTGGAACAAACTCCTTCAAACAGTTTCCGCTCGTTTCGCCGGGCCGCCTTCCTCGGCGACGACCCGCCCGGAAACAAACTTTCTTCGTCGTCGAGGTCTTCTTTTTATTCGAATATCCGCCGGAAGGGAGTCGATTGTTGAGTACAACCTCATGTATGAAGATGAGAGGACTGTGAGGCCAGCAAGCAGTGAATAATAAGAAAGTCTTGAGGGAAGATGACCCGCTGCTGCTCACTCGGAAGACTCCAAAAGAATCTCGAGGAAGCCGGTAGTCAAGTGAGCGGAACCAACCCGAAAAACGTCAAACTTCTTTGTCGTTTCGGACAATGCGCGTCCCCGTCTCGACTCGACTCGAAACGGCGACCAAACGACCTCGTTCACACGGAGAACATGAATTCCGAATGCTTATTTCGACTGACGAGCGAGGGAGTTCAAAGAGGAAAGGAAGAAGTTCACCAGTGGGAGGAATGCCCTCGATTAGAAGCCGTTTACCGTGTTTGCGCGAACACCCCACTGACTACAGTAATCAAAGCTCATTCCTATGCAAATGAACGAGTGGATGGAGATGAATCGATTGCCGTGAATCATGAGCAATGCGAGGATAGCGGAAATCTTTCGAATTTCCGCGCCCTTCCGTTCGCCTCGGCCGTCGGCTCGTCACGAACGAAAAGCCGGCGCGAACGACCGGACGAAACAGGCGCCAAATACAAACGACTCGACTTCTTTTCGCAAACCGCCCATAAATTTTCGGGTTCCGGCCGCTCGCCGCCCACCGAAGACGCTCGTCGGTCGACGTGCGCAGGAGCGCGCCAAAATCCTGCATCATGGCCGTTCAATTTCCCTTGCACTTCTTTGTTCCTGCGGCTCGTGGATTCCGCTTGCTCCGGTGGTTGTTTCTATCGGAATGCACCGAAAGAATGCTCGAAAATACAGTTTATTCTTAGCTCCGCGTACGCACACAAATTTCACTTGAACGAACGAAGGAAGGGTTATCTTCACTTTCCGACTAAATGGATGGAGGGGGGCGAGGAAGGAAACGACGAGCGAAAAACATCACGTGCACACACCAGTTTTGCAATGAACATTTGGGAATTGGGGGTCTTGTGTCATTTTGTTGATACGATGGATGGATGGATCGCGCGGTGGATGCGGCGGCCCTCAATCCAGGTACTGACTCAGCCACTTGAAGCCCTCGCCGTATCCCTGGCGACGCAGCACCTGAAAGCGAAGGAATGAGTGATTGAAGAGGGCATCCGCTTGATCAATCAACGAACGAACTCAAGCACTTACGGAGCACATGAAGACCTCCAACGGCCGCGACGACAACTCCGATCGGGAGGCCTGTCCCTTGCCCGTAGTGTGTTGAGTGATGCCCAGGTAGTGCTTCAGATGGTCCTCCGAGAGCGCGTTCGGCTTGTCGATCTTGTTGCCCAGCACGAGGACGGGCGCCGACGCCACCTGCTCGTCGTTCAGCAGGCTGTGCAGCTCGTTGGCCGACTCCTGCAGACGCTCGTGATCGGCCACGTCGACGAGGAACACGATCGCGTCCACGGCCGGGAAGTAGTCCTTCCACACGCGACGAGCTGAAAGACGAACGAGTGAACAAGCAGAACAGGACGAATGGTCGCCTACCTTGCTGATGGCCGCCCAAGTCGAAGGTCGTGAAGCGGATTTTGCCCAGCGAGAGTTCCTCGGAAGCTGCAAGTGATTGCGGGATGAGATCGCGGGATTTAATTCGGGAGTTGTGTTCAGAACACGAGATGTTCTGATCCCTCGGTTGAGGTCAAACGAAAGTGATGAAAAAGCGGCGATCACGAGTTTTCCCCTGCACATGTCAATCGATAAGCGAAACTCACTCGGATGGAGCGTGGGCACGTGCTGAGCGATCCGGTCGTCCTTCAGCATGTGGAGCAGCGTCGTTTTGCCCGCATTGTCCAGACCTAAACGAGCGGGCGGCGATTAGGCGGCGATCGGCGGGGAATATTCGAGAACTCACCCAAGAAGACCAGCTTGCCGGACTTCTTCGTCAAGCCTGCAAGCAGAACGCGATTAAACGGTGGGAATCGAACGTCTAGACGGTCACATGACTTTTTCGCATTTTTCCCGCAAGCCCCCAGCCGAAAACCCGTTCCGAAGCGGGCGAAAAGCCGACTGCCAACTCACCCAAATAATTTAGGACGTCCGAGAACCAATTGAAGATCCAGGACATGTTGGCGGCGGCGGATACGCGGGACTCGTTCAACGGTTCACGAACATAAACACGCCGACCGCTGCGGAAGACGAACGGGGCCGACAGCAACGAGCGCGGGGCGAAAAACTTGCGTCGCTGCAATGGGAAAAATCAGGCGATTGGCGAACACGTCAACGTCACAAGCGTTTTAGTGCGTCCCGCACCAAACGAATCAATACGGCGGGGCAGTTGGCGGCGGTTTGGGCGCGGCGGCTCTCCGCTCCGCTCGCTCGTTCGCTTCCTCGCCGCCCGCCACGCACCGCAAGCCGCTCGCCGCAGCAAGCCGGCCGACCGGCCGCCGCTCGCTCGCTCGACCCCGTTCGCTTCGCCAGCTGTCTGGACTCGTGCTCACGAGTCGGGAACGAAGAGCGGCATTGTTTATGGTGAGGAAGAGGAAGCAGGGAAGTGAATCGGACGGGCTTGTTTTCGTTGAACCGGCCATCAGAAACAAACAAAACGATCTCGAAAACAATCGACGGTGATCGGAGCGAGGATTGAAATTCGCCGCAATTTTGCTCGACTTCTTTCGCCCGTTCCGTTCGCACTTCTTGTAGTTTCGTTCAGGCACCGCTCTGGTTTGTGCGGATTGTGTGGACGGCGAGGAGGCGTCGAAGACGATGATCGCTGAGTACTGGCTTTGTTTTTATCTTGCGAACACGATCCAACCGAAGGTGCGCGAAACGGAGTTCATTTCTCTTTCAATAAACGCAATCATAACAGACAACAACAACCAAATCAAACATAACGACGACACATCCCTGACGAGAGGATTCGGAGCACACCAATGGACTTTTCTAAGGCAAAATGGAACGAAAACAATTGGGAACAACGGCACTAAGCGGAGATGGCAGAGAAACAATCAAATTCGAAGAGGATCGCGGATGTTTGAGGACTGAGCGGTCGAACAGACGAAGAAACAAAGAGGAGGAAGCGGCGAAAATGCGGACAGACAACGAGAATTCGAGCGATCAGGGGTAGATCGGCGGTTGGCGGCCCATCCGACGCCACTTCTGCGGCTCGTCGAACACGACGTTGCGCATGGACGGAACGACGATCATCTCCCAGTCCTCCTTGTCGGCGAGCACCGCCGCGGGCTTGCGCTTGGCGAGAATCGCCTTGAACTTCTGCACGTCGTTGTCGTAGCGCTCGAAGGAGCCGATCACGGGCAGGGGCGGCGTGTCGACGAGGATCTCCGAGAAGCCCTTGATCGGGAACATCGTTTCGGGATCCTGAACAACGGGGATTAAAAGGACTGGACAGTAGCGGAGGAACTTGCTTGAGTGACGGACTTCGTGACGCGGACGTCCTGCAATCGAATGAATTCGGCAGATGATCAACGAGGCTGGAAAACGAACCCCGTGCTTCTGGGCCTCCCGTTGGAGTTGCTTCCAAACGTTCCCTGGACCCCAAACACGTAAAGAGATTAGAGCAAGCAGAGAACGTACAGGCACGGTGGTACATCAAATACTGGTTGTCGTTGATCGTCTTCACGTCCTTCTCTTCGGCCACGCGTTTGATCTGAACGAGGAAACAAGTGAAATGAAATGACTGGATGAAAAGGAGTACCTTCTTGGCCAGTTCCTGCCGCCGGTTGGTCACATTCTTCTCGTACGCGTACTCCTCGTCACGCATGTCGAAACGAGCGGCATCCTTCGGCAACGGCGACACGCTCCGGCTCATCTTGATCTGCAATTCGAGGGGAAGAGTGCGTGGATGTGGGCGGATGCCTTACGAGGCAGCCCATGATGTACCGCAGCTGGGCGTTCTTGTCGCCCGCCTTCTGGTTGATGATGTTGTCCAGAATGCAGACGTAGGTGGGGACTGAAAGCAGTGGGTTGAATCGATGACCACCAAACACCTTCGAGCTCACCTTCCAACTGGGGAACCTCGTAGTTGGCGATCTCGGCCCGGCTGAGCGCCTGCGAGTACCATTTGACGACTGCAAACGGAAGGAAATAAATGGATGCCCATAAGGAAAAGTGATCCCTCACTTTTGCCCATGTAGTCGATGACGTACTGCTCGTCGCCCGCCTGTATCAGCTTGTCGCGGTTGCTCTGCAATCACCCGAAGGTTGCCCAAACAGAAGTCGTTAAAGAACTCACCTGCTTGTACTCCCACAAGCAGTCGAACGGCTCCAGGTTCTTCTGCGCCTTCAGCGACTTCCACTCGATGTCCGTCTTCATTGTGGTCGACCGCTCTGCAAGGGGCGAATAGGAGGAGAAGTCAGAAGAAGGGATGCAAGTAACGAATGGCTGTGAACCATTGGGAGTCGAATTGAAACCGAACAAGAACTGTACAATGGTTTATTCCTGTACACAAAGGCCGCAATTCTTATTACAAACACCGTCTAACCGATGGATCGAATTGGAATCGGGGGCGCGTAGATCAGTTGGCAACTCCGAGTTGAGGGCGGAAGTAATCAGTGGGCAAAAAGCGAGAGAGAAGATCGCTGAGTAGGAGCTGGAAGAACCAAGAAGACACTAGTCGGCGGCTAAGAAATCCCGAACGGAATGGATGATTTGGGGGCAAAAGAGAAGAGGAGGTAGGGAGCGGAAAGGCATTCGCTCATTCATTGGACATTCGGACCCGCGTCGTCCACCTGCACGCTCTGCCAGTAGTTGTTCGTCGTCTGGCCGGGGATCGCACTCAAGTAGAAGAAATGGACGGAGAACTTGCTGCGAGTCAGCGGATAGGAGCCGATGAACATCTTCTGAACACGCACCAATCATTCACTCGATCATTGAAGGCCGGAGAAACGAACCTGCCCGATGCTCAGCTCGGCCACTTGCTTCTTCGTGTCCAGCGTGGCGTTTCCGTTCTCGTCCAGAACGATCAGCCTGAAGGGAGGATTGAAATAAACAATCGAAAGAGGGGGAACTTGCCGGTAGTGGACGCGGTACTTCTGTCGCATGGAGAGCGTTTGGGTGGTGATGTCCTGAAGGCACCGCCAATCATTGCCCGTTGTCTTCCTTAAGGTCCCCCACCTTCGTATGATTTCTGTACATGCAGATCACGCCGTACTGGCAGCGGAAGAGGAGGTCCAACCCGAAATCGTAGCCGCTCCACCGCCAGCATTTGTCCTCCTCGATCGGCCGCCCCACCCGACGGCAGCAGCGGTCGAACAAGACGGCGGGCGTGTTCTCCGGCCTAAACACGAGCAAATGTTTAATAAAAACGGAGGAACTCGACTCACATCTCGTCGCGCTCCTCGCACAAGAGCACTCTCGTCCACTGGTCGGAGATGGCGGCCAGGATGAGGTCCTTGTGGAAGATGCCCTCCGTGCGCAGCGTGCAGAGCGTCTTCTCGCTCGTGATCATGTGGTGAATGCGGATGTGCTGGAGTAGGTGGGCGTATCGCTCGAAGTAGCCGGGCGGTTTGCCGAGCACGAACGCTTGGAGCTGGTCGTTCGTGAAGTCGACCGTCTTCTTCTCATGGATGAAGATCCACTGCAACGAAGAAACGGGAGTACGAGAAGCTGGGATTGCGGACTCACTCGTTTGATGGCGCCGTAGAGATCGCGCTCGCCTTCGACCACGCACAGGTCCTTGTGGACGAGGATCAGCTCGAACAGGCTCGCACTAAACACAGCAGGAAAGGAATGAGGGCGGAATCAACAAACGAACCTTAGCTGCTGCAAGAACTCGTCGCTCTGCTGCAGCCGCCAGAACATGTGGGCCAAGTACTGCATGCAGCGTTCCTTGCATGCCGACACGCCGTACAGCTCGCTCAGCTCGAAGTAGTCGACCACGTTGCGGTCCGTGACGGACGCGAGCATGAGTTCTTCGCACTTGGCGATGCACGGGCCCTGCAACAGAACGAACATGAACGAAGTAACAATTGGGATGAAGAACGAACCAGATTGAAGAGGGTGGCGGCGGACAGGATGCCGCCGATGTCGTCCACGTCGAAGACGATCTCGTTCCGGTACAACGAGGCGAACACGCTGTTCAACCCTGAAAACAATGGGCAACTGGTGGACGAAAGAAGGAGGAGAACGAACCGGAGATCGTGATGCGCTCGTCCAGCCCGTCCAAATCGACCCGGTTCTTCGCCGAGTCCTTCCAGGAGCCGTTGAAGAGCGAGCGGAAATACTCGCACTGCTCGAGGTAGACGCGGTGCAGCTTCCACTCGTGGCCGAGAGCGGCGACCACAAAGTCGGAGCTGTGACCGTCGACGAACAGCCGCTGGTAGAGGTACTCCGGAGTGTCGAGTTTGATCAGTTTCGGGCTGGGCTCCTCCTTCTTGGCGTCGTCGATCGCCTTTCGCTTTCGCGAGTAGAGGAGGCCGAAGTTGAAGCTGGCGTAGCGATCGGCGGTGTTCGCCGAAGTGGAGGCGGGATTGCGAAGCGCGCCCGACGGCCCGCCGGTGCCGCTCGTCGGCCACAGCGAGCGCAGAGAGTTGCCCATTGGTGGACGTTCGGGACACTTACATGCCTAAAAGATCGAAGGTAGCCGATCGAAATCCCCTCAAGCGGGCGAAAATTTCCGATCGAAATCCTACCCACCGCCCTTCCTTCTTGCTGCAAAATGCGAACTGAGCACGTGGGAATTGGAAGGGCAAAAAGACATGACCGCTAGCCGAATCATGTCAAGTATTCCTTGTTCTTTGGAGATGCCCGCGTCTAATCGCTGAGCACAGACGTTTGATCGTTCCGACGTGCGCTTTTGGCTGTGCCCGTGTTACTATCTGTCTGCTGCGAAGACGGATAAGAACAGCGATTATTGATTAGAGACTCTCAAGAACAACAACTAATTTGTGACTTTATGTCTGTTTGGATTGCTGGTTGTTTCGATCAGTCAAGTACGTGCGAGTAAAAGTGTTTATTATTACGAGTTTGCAATCGGCACAAGTGAGATACAAGCAGAAGGGTATTAGGACAAGAATATCTGGCGGGATGTACACGTAAACAATAGCCAAAAGACTAGCGGAGGGCAGGAAAGGAGTGTGTCGACGAATCACTCGGTTTTTGATCGGGACTCCGCAGCGGGCGTTTCGCTCTTCGGCCGCCTCCTGAACACGCCGGCCTGTTGGAGGAGGAGGATGGAGACGGAGAGGATGTGCAGCCAGAAGTACGTGTTCTTCCACAGCCGCACGGTGTCCGTCCACGTGAGCAGCAGGAAGCCGCACGCCATCATCTCGAAGCCGCGCATTCGGATGAAACGCCAGCTGCAATTCACTGAAATGACCAACAAATAAGGAAGGATGGAGCGTACATCAAATCGAAGGCCCTGTTCCGTCGACCACTCGCATCCAGAGCGAAGTGGCGGAAGAGGACGTCCTCGGCCGCCGTGCACAGCGGGATCGTGAGGAAAGAGAGGAAGTAGCCGGGATGCACGCCGTGCCAGAACGCACTCACGAACATCGTGTACGGCATCCTGAACTCAAGGAATAAAAGAGAATATGGCAAAGAAGAACGAACCGAATGGACTTGGGCGACCGTTTGTACACGAAATTCGCCAGCCAGAACTGGACCGTCCGATTCCACGCGCGCATGCCCGACCGGAAGCCGTCGCTGTTCTCCACCTGCGGGATGTCCAGATTGTCGATGGTCGCCGTGTTGTACTCGAGCACCTCCTCTCTGAAGAAATGGAAGCAATGAAGACGGCTGACAGGAAGAAAGGAATACCCGGCCTCCAACGCGCGCTTCGGCCCGCCGCCCGGCTCTGCGTTCTGATTCTTGGGGTAGATGCCGATGCCCGAGATGGCGCAGATGCTCTCCGCCACCATCCACGCCGAGTAGATCCTCATTCGCAGGTAGATGAACGCGAGGCCGGAGAGGAAGAAGAGGTGCAGCACGTGATAGTCGCCGCTCTCCTCCAGCTGCAGGATCTGAAAGCGAAAGAACGCGTGATTCCCATCGATGGATTGATTGGGTTTACTCACCTTGACCGGAGCCACGTAGTTCATGAGCAGGAGGATGGGCAGCGACCACGAGAGCGTCCGCAGCTTCGGTCGCAGCAAATCCCCCAGGTGGCCGGCCCGCACGTTGAAGTCGGCGGCGAAGGCGTCCGAATAGGTGCGGTACGAGTAGTAGGGGCCGGTGAAGATGCCCGTGTAGCTGTAGAGGTAGTTGAACGCCTCGAAGGTGGACGGCTCGACGATCTTCTTCAGCTCGCCGGCCACTCCCGCCCGGTTGTCCGCGATCTCGTAGCTCAGCCCGATCACCTGAACGGAGCAAAGTAATTGAAGCCAAAGGATAGAACTCACTCGCAGCGTCATGATGAGCTGAATGGCGTTCGTGATGAACTCCAGCCGAGGCAGCCCGAACCAGTGGAGGATGCGCAGGAAGCCGAGGTACGTGAACGTGCCGAAGAACGAAATTTGACTCAACTGCCTGCAATCCAACCATCCAAACGGGCGAAAGAGCGGAAAACTCACTTGGGATCCCTGACCACTCGAAAGAGCACCAGATGGCCGACCACACAAGCGAGCGAGTAGAAGACCATCCAGCCGGACACGTACGCGTTGATCGCGAGGCCAATCAGCCCGTCCACTTTGATCCGCACGGCCGCATTCACGTAGTGCCGGAAGAGGACGGACAGCCCCAGGCAGAAGACCAGCAGGGCGGCATACTTCAGGTCGCCCTTGATGTTCTCGTAGAAGCCGTGCAGACTCTTGTCGTAGATTAAGTTGATCATCAGGCCGGATGTCAAGGGTCGAGATCGGGAGATCTCCGCCGGCAAGTGGTTCGATTCGGCAATTGACCGGTGACAAGTGTGCCCTTTCGGGGACTTCTCTCGCCGCCGCTATTCGATGCGTGTGGTCCTCGTTTATCCGTTGCACATTTGGATGTGAAATAAATTGATTTTCACCGAAATCGGGGTGACCAACAATCGAAAATCAAAAAGCATCGAGGAAACTTAATTTACGTGTTAATTGTACGATTTCACCGGCCTTCACTCGCAAGTAAATGCTCGGAATTGTTGAGCGTTTCAATTTGAGGTGAACATCAAGTGAACACGTGGGAATGAAGCACAGTACTCCTTTTACAACTTGTTTTACAGCTTAATTTGATGTCGAGCTCAAAAGGAAGCGGTGCAGTAAAAGCGGGAACAAACGACTCGGTTTTCGTGCTTATCGTGTGCTCTGCACGCCTTGCACACGAACCACCGAATGCCGGTCTCCGCTTTACGAGGACGAGTGGAGATCGTTTCCGCGTTTATTTCTCCTGCTTCCCCGTACTCGCGCACTTCACTCAGCAGTCGATCGAGCGGAGCAATGGTGAAAGCGTGGTACATGCAGGCGCGTCCTGCCAACCCGCGAGAGGAGTGCCACTTGGATCCGCCGAAAGCGGCCACACTGGAGAAGTTGGCCTCGATCGGAGTCCTCTACGATTACGTGAGTCCACTACTCGTTTGCAATTGATCCTCTCGGTTGAAGGTGGACCCGAAGGAGCGGGATGAGAAGCTGGACCCGATCGCCAAGGTGCGGGGCTTCGACCACAGCGACGAGGTGGCCGTCTCGCCCCAACTGCTGCCCGACTACGAGGAGAAGATTCAATTCTTCTTTGAGGAGCACCTCCACAACGACGACGAGGTGCGTTACGTGATCGACGGCTGTGGCTACTTCGACGTGCGGGACAACGAGGTTCGGTGCACGCTCGTTCGTGCTCACTCGCTGGCTGTTTGCAGGACAATTGGATTCGCATTCAGTCGGAGCCCGGTGACCTGATCACGCTGCCCGCCGGCATCTACCACCGCTTCACGCCGAACACTGGGGTTTGTTCTGCAGTCGAGTAAATCCTTCTAATTCCTTTGATTGCAGGACTACATCCACGTGAAGCGGCTGTTCAAGGGCGTGCCCGTGTGGACGGCGCACTTCCGCAAGGACGACGAAACCGGCAAGATGCCCATCCGCGGCGAGTACGTGGGCAAATTCCAGAAGGCGCCTACTTAATCAATCAACCATACTCTCCTTTTGCCCTTTACCCAATGCATCGTTTATTTATGCGCCTCACACCGTCTATCCTCAAAGAAAAGGAGGATTAAAGGCAAATGGCAATGACTACAAAGCGAACAGCAGGATCGACTTCACGCGTGCTCGGCCTCATTGTTGCGGGTTCTTGGCAATGAAGAAGTTTCCGGCAATCGGGGCATCTGAAGACATGTGATTGAAGTGTGGAATGAAGAATCAGAGCTCTTACCGAGCTTGTGCTTCTCCATGAACTGTTTGAGCGAAAACTTGGCACGAGTGTTGAACTTTTGAACTTGAAGCCGTCGGCCGGGATGCTCGAACAGCACGATCACGTACCGATGGTCGCCGGTCCGAGGCTGGGGAGCCGGAGAGCCTGCACTGACAACCATTTGCTTTCTTCTTCACTATTTAAACTCACCGTAGGGCTGTTGATGCTGGCCTCCGTTGATACCCTCGTTGATGTTGGAGGCGGGGATGTTCACGACCAACCAGTGCAGCCACTCGGCTACCGACGGGTTTTTGCGCGAGAGGTTGTCCGGGTCTTCAATCAAAAAATCCACTTTATTGCTCCTCTTTGGGTCCACGTACCGATCATCACGAGCGAGAAGGTGCTCTCGGGGTCCACTTGCAGCGTGACACGCGGGGCGTTCTTCAGGTTGCGCACTTGCAGCTCCTGGCCGGGAGTCACCCGGATGCCTTCGAAGGTGACCTGAACACACGCAAACAAATGGTCATTGCCTGGAAGGAAGTCACTTGCATTCAACTGCTGTTGAGGAGCGGCCGGCAGGATCGACGGAACGATTTCGGCCGACGAGAAGGCGCCTCCGATGTCTCCCATGGTTTGTGTTCGGATTTCTGCAACAAACAGATTGAAATGCTCGTATCGTTTGTTAGCAACGCGATAGATCGATGAGTGATTACGGTAAGAGGTCGACAATGAACACGTTTGGGCAATTAGGATGCAAAAAACCCTGTAAAGTGCGCTCAATTAAAGAATTAATCATTCGAAATCACTTCGAACGAAGCGAAAAAGACGTCAAGATTCGAAGGAGGCGGCTCGGCTTTCCGCTCTTCCCACTCATTTTACACGTTCATCGTGTGTTCATGTGCGTGTGCGACGTGCGGGGGTGCTCATGCGGCCCGCTCTTCCTTTGATCTGTGGACATTGCGGCAAAACAGAGAGGCGGGCGGAGGGCGGCCGCTCTGATTGCAAACAGCTGGCCGCCCGATTCGAGACGCCCGTCCACGTTCGAGCATTTAGCGGGCGGCCCGTGAAACGTGTGGACGAACGCGTTCAAGCCGAACACGCCCGCTCGTTCGGCGGCAATTCGATCACTTCGAACGAGTTCGACGGACGGCCATCAAAAGCCGACTGCGACGGAACGACGCCCCGACCGGCTAATCGGCCGTTCGCCCGCCCGCCGGCCACAAGTTTCGGCAAATTGGATGCGGTCGGAAGCACGCCCATTGTTTGCATCGATTAACGTGTCTGCTAATTACTCTTCGAATGACAAAGCTTGCATTAATGCATGATCGAGAGAAGTGTGATGAAGCAGTGGGATTTGTGAGGCCCAAAAGTCCACAACAAGAAGTTTTGCCCCAGCGAAATCGAGGGAATCGACTTCTTGACGGCTGCCCGCATCAAATATGCGCGAACAAACCGCACGCTGTCGACCGACCAAACGGCAATCGCTTTGTAATCGGGCAGGTGCAAGCCAAAGGACATCCACTCCACCGGTGCCCGGCCGGCTTCTCTCGACTCCTCCGCCGGTGAAATCGCGGCGGTTTACGTTCGAGAACGAACGACGAAAAGCTCGTTTCTCTCCCAGTTGCTGCCCGAACACGGCTTGAAATCGAGTGCTTTCCGTCGACTACGGTAATTCCTGTGGGGTTGATCGAAGAGGAGCGAGGATGCCGGACCGTGTGTACCCGCGGAAGGTGAGTGCGATCGACCGTTGAGTGGGTGGAGATTACCGCCCGTTCGTTTGTTCAGAGTTTCCACGGCAGTCGGGACAAGAACTCCAGCGATCCGGGCGCGAACATCGACAAACACTACGACATCTACAACCTCGTCGACATGCACGGCGGCGGCGAGCTGATTCCCTGGATGCGTTACGCTCTGAACAGCGGCGACTACTCCCTCATCGACGGCTACATGGAGACCAAAGTTCGCAGCATGATGTACAACGGCGGCAAGGGGAAGCTCGAATCCGTCGCTGAGCTCGTCAAACGGAGGAACAAGGAGCGAAACGAGCGATTGAGTGCCTTCAGTCGGAAGAAAGGCAAAGGAAAAAGCGGGCCCAATATCCTCGATGATTTCAACCAGGAGTCGAACAAGGGAGATCTCAAGAAAGGTAACAGCCGGCAGTCAATCAGATACATTCCTTCAAACCTCTCTTTCAGCCCTGAAACTCCTGGACGGCGGGAAGGGCGGAAAGGGCGAGCTGAAATACCGCGAAGTCGTGTGGAAGTTGGATGAGCGCGGTTCGTTTGTTTCTGGTCTTGTATCAGCCATTGCTTCTGAATCTTTAGGGCAAATGGGCGAGAATCTCGTCGGCATTTGCTTGATGTTGGGCGGCGCCATGCACAACAAACTGGCCATGCGGATGCTGGAGCAGTACCCGAAGCTGGTCAACGACATCTTTTTGAGTGAAGACTACTACGGTTTGCAGCTACTCGAAGCTCTTACCTGCTCCAATCTTTAGGGTTGTCTCCTCTGCATCAAGCGATTGTGAACGAGGATCCGTGGATGGTCAACTACCTCCTGCAGAACGGGGCGGACATCAATCAGCGTTGTTACGGCGCCCACTTCTGCCCCGACGATCAACGGGGCAGTCGGACGGATTCGTTGGAGCACGAGTACGTCGAGTTGAGCGAAAACACAAATTACTACGGGTGAGTGCGAGTGCAGCCGTGCGGCCACTTGAAAGCATCGAGTAACAAGCGAACTGCAGGAAGCTCTACTTCGGCGAGTTCCCGATCGCCTTCGCCGCCTGCACGAATCAGCCGGACTGCTACCGAATTCTGCGGGCCAATCGGGCCGATCCGAACGCCCAGGACACAAACGGGAATGCGGTCCTGCACATGACTGTCATTCACGAGAACTTGGTGAGTGCACCTGCCTCCACATCTTTATCGTCTGGCTGAAGGACATGTTCCGTCTGGCGTACGAAACGGGCGCTCGTTTGCAAGTGATGAACAACCAGAATCTGACGCCGCTCACACTCGCCGCCAAGCTGGCCAAAAAGCGGATGTTCGAGCAGATCCTGAAACTGGAGAGTGATGTGATTTGGCAGTACGGAGACGCGGCGAGCACCGCCTTCCCACTGGCCAAAATCGACACGATCAACCAGGAGACGGGCGAACTGAACGAAGACTCCGCTCTCTCGCTGATCGTCTACGGGGTAAAGCGGGCCCTGCTTGTTTGAATTTACCCGTTCGAATAGGAAACAAACGAGCACTTGGATCTGCTCGACGGCCTCGTCGAAGAGCTGCTTCAAGCCAAATGGGAGGGCTTTGGACGACGACGGTTTGTGATTGGATCATCTACGAATTCCATCTGGCTTCTTTCAGCTGGATCGTGTCTCTCTCTGCATTCACCTTCTACTACATGTGTTTCTTTATTGCTTTCATGTGCCGTCCGTTCTCCATCGAGCGAACGTTGATCGCAAACGAGGCGCTGGAAGCGAACGGCGGCTTCTACTCGAACGGAACGAACGGCACAATCGAGTACTACTCCACTTCGTTGGCCAAACTGATGAGCAAAGTTGGACTGCCGGAAAGCGTGAACAACTTCTTTGCGTTCGAGAAACGCGAGTGTCCGCTGTGGAATTACACGAATTTCGGCTATCAGGGCTACGTGAGTTACTCACTGAACTCCCCTTTGTTCATTCCATTGCTTGAAGCTTCGTTTGATCGCCGAACTCCTGGTCGTATTCATGGCCCTCTTCCAAATCGTCACCGAGCTGCTGGACATCCGCAGCATCGGAAAGAAGCGGTGGTGGCAGGTTCTCGTGAGTTCGCCCGTGCATTGGCCAGCCACTCACTTATTTCTCTTGTCGTAGAGTTCGTTCCCGGCTAAAGTGCTCTACAAGATCTCGCTGTTGATCGTCCTCTGCATCGTGCCCATTCGCTTGGGCTGTGGAGTGCAAGGATTCATTACGGTGGACAACACTCTGAGTTTGATCGCCGTCCTCATGACCACCGTCCACTTCCTCTACTACTGCCGAGCGATCAAGTTCGTCGGGCCGTTCGTCTTGATGGTCTACATGATCATCACGCGGGACATCATCCGTTTCTTCGTCATTTACTTCATCTTCGTCATGGGTTTCTCTCAAGGCTTCTACATCATCTTCCTCGCGTGCCAACGCGCGGATCTCGACGACTTTGCGCGGATGCAGGCACACTACAAGGGTGGGTAGCGGTTGCCTCTTCTTCTTACTTCGTTCTCTTCAGCTCAAGGCAACTACACGGCGTTGGACGAGTTGAAGGAACGCGAGAACATCATGGCCAATCCGGTCGACTCGATGATGCGCCTGTTCATTTCGACCATCGGCGAGTTCACGGTGATGTACCGCGAGCTGAACGGTTGTGCCGTGACCGAGATGGTCGTCCTCGGCAAAGTGCTGTTCGTGATCTTCGAGATCTCCGTTTCGCTCATGCAGTTCAACCTCCTGATCGCCACCATGACCCGCACCTACGAAGTGATCTACCGCACGCAGAAAGAGTGGAAGCGACAGGTGGGCGGGCAGGGCAATACAGCGAGTGAATGCTTTCGATGCAGTGGGCACAAGTCATTTTGATGCTCGAACTGTCGCTTCAACCCAAAGATCGACTGATGGCTCTCTTGAAGTACAGCCGACCGATTGGGACGGACAAGCGACGACGCGCCTTTGTCGTCAGCCGAAAGGTAAGCGGTAGATCCAGAGAGTAGTGATGAGTGCCCACAATCGGTTCAGATCGATGCGATGACCGAGACCGAGCGGAGCATTCGCGAGCAACAAGAAAACGACAAGATCAAGGAGAAAAAACAAGTGTTGAAGCGCCGTTTACGCGTTCGTTTCCCATTTCTTTTGAACGGCGTGTGATTGAGAGTGTTTGCAGGACTACCAACGAGACGTCACGAAGTACGGCGTTGCACTCCGACCGTTCACTTCTTACTTGGCCCCAAAGACGGGGATGGCTTGAGAAGCTGGATGCACCTCGAATTATCCGTTAGATCCTTGCGTTTATCGTGCTTTTTTAAATCGTGTGTTGTAAGAGTTCGTTGGTGGATTCTTGTGTAAGTAAACGCGTTTCGATTGGAGACATGCACGTGCATCATTCTGTTCCTTCTTGTTCCACACAATCGAAGGCATTGCAAAACCGAAGGGCTTATTCAAACAAACAAACAGAAGAAAAAAGTAGCCGGCCGACCTTCGAATTGAAAAGAACGAGGTCTGCCGAGAGGTGCGGGCAATTGAGTAATGCAAAATCTAATTCACGGGCAGTTCGGTCACGCAATCGCATTCGACCGGTCGACCCTCCGGTTGCCTAGGAATTCTCATTAGACGACCACTCAACTCGGCCCTCCAACACGACCACCGAGCGCGAGTATCGTAATCCACGCGGACGGCGGCCGACGTTCGTGATTCGATTCCCGCACGCCCGCCCCATTCGGCCGCTCGAACCGGCGGCAGCCGCTCGGCCGGGCTTAAGAACGGGCGGACGTCCGCTGGACGACGGCAAATGGCGACGGCCAACGGAACGACCTCCAACGGCCACACCGAACAAGTGCAAATCCAGACGAGGACTCAGAGTGCGCACTTCTTTCGTCGTGCATCGCCCGCAGTAAGTTCACGAGTTAGGGATCGACGGATGAGTGCCCTGTGGCCTTCATTAATCGATTGGCTCGATTTCTCTTTTAACAACCGCCTTCTTTCAGAACATGGGCACCGCGGCGAGTCGGATGAAGAACGGGCAGGCGAAGACCGCAAAGGTCGGGATGACCCAGCCGGCCGGCAGCAACGACAAGCACTACGCCATCTACAACCTCGTCGATATGCACGGTGGAGGCGAGCTAATACCGTGGATGCGCTACGCACTCAACAGCGGCGACTATTCGCTGATCGATGGGTACATGGAGACCAAAGTGCGGAGCATGATGTACAACGGCGGCAAGGGGAAGCTCGAATCCGTCGCTGAGCTCGTCAAGCGACGCAACAAGGAGCGAAACGAACGCCTCGGTGCGTTCAGCCGGAAGAAAGGCAAAGGAAAGAGCGGTCCGAACATCCTGGACGATTTCAATCAGGAGGCAAATCAGGGCGACTTAAAGAAAGGTAAAAATACTGATTGTTCCCCTTTACTCTTGTTCTTCTTGCAGCCCTGAAGCTGCTGGACGGCGGCAAAGGCGGGAAGGGCGACGCCAAGTACCGAGAGGTCGTTTGGAAGCTGGAGGAGCGAGGTGAGCACAAAGGGAATGACGGTGAAGACGATCGATGCCTACAGGTTCGATGGGCGAAGGACTGATCGGGTGTTGTTTGATGCAAGGCGGACCGCTGCACAACAAGCTCGCCGTTCGAATGCTTGAGCAATACCCGAAGCTAGTGAACGACATCTTCTTGAGCGAAGACTACTACGGTTCGTTCCGCAAATAAATTACCTTTATCTTCGTTCTCGTTCAGGTCTCTCCCCCTTTGCATCAAGCGATCGTCAACGAAGACCCCTGGATGGTTACCTACTTGCTGCAGAATGGAGCGGACATCAACCAACGCTGCTACGGAGCGCACTTCTGTCCGGACGATCAAGTGAGCAGCCGAACGGACTCGCTGGAGCACGAGTACGTGGAGCTCGGCTTAAACACGAACTACACGGGGTAGGCGAACAGCGGGCAGCACTCACCGCTCGTTCAGAAAGATGTACTTCGGCGAATTTCCGTTGGCGTTCGCCGCGTGCACCAACCAGGAGGATTGCTACCGAATTCTGCGAGCGAAGAAGGCCGATCCGAATTGTCAGGACACGAACGGCAACACCGTCCTCCACATGACCGTCATTCACGAGAACCTGGTGCGTATTTGCGAGGAAGATCGAAATACTCGTGAGTTTGCAGACGATGTTCCGCTTGGCCTACGCGACCGGCGCCCGACTGCAAGTGATGAACAAGCAGAACTTGACGCCGTTGACGTTGGCGGCGAAGCTGGCTAAGCGACGAGTACGTGTCCAGACAGAGAGTCTGAGAGCATTCTGGTCATTTCGCTTCAGATGTTCGAGCAGATCCTCCAATTGGAAAGCAGCGCAATCTGGCATTACGGCGATGCGTCCAGCACGGCCTTCCCGCTGGCGAAGATCGACACGATCAATCAGGAGACCGGCGAGTTGAATGCGGACTCCGCCTTGTCACTGATCGTCTACGGCGTGAGTGGAAGGGACTGCAATGAGAAGAGCCATTTTTGTCTTTAGGAAACCAACGAGCACTTGGACTTGCTGGACGGACTGCTCGAAGAGTTGCTGCAAGCGAAGTGGAAGGCTTTTGGAAAGAGAACGTGGGGGTTGCTTGGGATTCACGCTTCTAATCAGTCGATTTCCAGGTGGATCTCCTCGTTTACCGCCTTCACTTTCTACTACATCACTTTCTTCTCCGCGTTCATGTGTCGACCCTTTTCGAAGACCACCTACGTGATCACGAAGGGTCAGATCGACGTGTTCGGCAACTGCCGTACCGATGTCGTGGTCAACAACACCGACTGGCTGCTGAAAGACGAAGCGCGAGCGGCGCCGCCGAGTTTGTTCGCCCACTACGCGAACAACTATTACTTCGAGACGGCCACCTGCCATCTGTGGGACTACTCGCAGAGTGGAAGCGGTCCCATACACCAGGGAAAGGTGAGTCTTCTCCTTTCGTTAATTAAATGCCACCAATTGCTTTAGATGCGCCTGGTCTGCGAGTCGCTGGTCTTGCTGATGGTCTTCATCCAGCTGATCATCGAAATCCGCGACGTGTACAACATCGGAAAGAAACGCTGGTGGCAGGTGTTGGTGAGTTGAATCGACGATCTTCTCGGGTTCATCGATTCGTTCAGAAATCATTCCCCGCGAAGATTCTCTACAAGATCTCGCTGCTCTTGACGTTGAGCATCCTTCCGATTCGTCTTATGTGCGGCATCAACGAGACGTTGCTACTGTTGGACAACATGTTCTCGCTGCTGGCCGTCATCATGACTACGATTCACTTCCTCTTTTATTGCCGAGCTGTAAAGTTCGTCGGACCTTTCGTGCTGATGGTCTACACAATCATCACTCGAGACATGATCCGTTTCTTCTTGATCTACTTCATTTTCCTCATGGGCTTCTCGCAAGGCTTCTACTTGATTTTCTTGGCCTGCGAGCGGCAGAATGCGAAGGACGTGAACGACAGTAAGTGGGCAGCAGGTTGCTTTGATTCGAGCGGTTCGTTCAGCTCTCTACTCGGAAAATCGAATCATGCCGCACGCGAACATCCTTGCGAATCCGGTCGAGTCGATGGTCCGTCTATTTATCACGACCATCGGCGAGTTCACCGTCTTCTATCGCGAGCTGAACGGCTGCTCGGCGAAAGAAATGGCGACGCTGGGCAAGGTGCTCTTCGTGATCTTCGAGATGTTCGTGTCCCTCATGCAGTTCAATCTGCTGATCGCAATGATGACACGCACGTACGAGCTCATCTACCGTACGCAAAAGGAGTGGAAGCGGCAGGTGAGCGACGGGAGGACGATCCTCAGTCAAATCGTTGTTCCAGTGGGCACAGGTGATCTTGATGCTCGAGCTTTCGCTGCAGCCGAAGGATCGACTGATGGCTCTTCTGAAGTACTCGCGGCCAATCGGGACCGACAAGCGTCGTCGGGCATTCGTCGTCAGTCGAAAGGTTTGTGCTTCGATTCGGAGCTTCTAATCCATTAGTCTCCTTGCAGATCGACACGTTCACGGAAACAGAACGGATGCTCAAGGAGCAGCAGGAGAACGAGAAGATCAAGGAGAAGAAGCTGTTGTTGAAACGCCGCCTTCGAGTGAGTTCTCGCAAACAAGCGATCCCGATTCACTCCATGTGAATTCAGGACTTCCACAAGGACGGAACGAAGGTGCAAGCGGGAACGTTGCGCCCGACCACGTCCGCCGCCTATTTGGCCCCAACGCCCGGTTTGCACCACTGATGGACGCGAGAAGGACGTCCGTCTCCAATACAACACATTTCAAAGGTTATTCACACATCTCATTCAACTAATCCCCGTTCCCGCCCTTTTAATCGACAAGTATCTTTTGTTTGCTGTAGTCAGTTGAAATAAACACCAGTTTCTGCTCCACCGCTTCGGTGAAAGGGGCTCAACCAAGTGATCAGTCTATTCGTTACAACTTCTGTACGCTTCCGAATTCTCAACCAGAAATCGTTGCGTTTAGCCGAAGATCGAAAAGAAAGCAAACGATTGTTCGGCCCTCCTCCCTTGTATTCTGGGCGTCTTTCCGGATCACAGCCGGTCGGATTGACGAAAGCCCTCGGCGCACAAAAGAAGACGCTCGACGGCGGCGGTCGGTCGTGTGCGCGTGGGAAGCGGATGACCGCCCGCCGTGTTCGCGGCCCTCGAAAATAAACCAGAAGCCCGCCGCCGCGTCGCGTAATCGGCGTCCGCATAAAAAATCGCCGGCAGACGCGATTGCGCGTCAAGTGGACGCCGCCCGCTCGGGCTCGTCGGTTTGGCGCACAATCGCCGGCGGTTTGGCGGCGGCGGCGGGCGAACTGGAGGCAAAAGCGGATTGTAGGCAGTGCGGCGAGGCGTTGTTGGTGGGCGGCGGGAAGAACGAGTCGTTTCGATCGGTTTCGATGACCCACTTGTGGGCGGGCATCGATCACGCTTCCTCCCAGCCGACGCCATTCGCCTCGCGTCTTTTTCGCATCCCGCGCCATCGCCGATCTCCCGGCTCGTTCCCTCGTTTTCGTTCCCACCGGCTCGCAATCCCTCCTTTCTTTTGCTACCTGCGCGCCCGAAACACGCACTTCGGGCGACGCGTCGCACTCATCCGGACGATTCGCGGGCGGAATATCGCGGAAACTCGTCGCGTCGAGCGGCTCGTCGTCATCCAGCCGCCCGCCCGCCCGCCGTCGGCGTCGCTTGTTCTCCCGCGCCGCACGCGAAAAGCCGCCGTCCGGTGTGCGCGGCAAAACCGCGCCGACGTCGAAGGTGAAAACGGGCGCCGCCCGCCGGTTGGTGTTCCCGTCGCGCGCAAAACGAACACAACGCTTCCGCGTCCGCGCATGTGCGCGCTTTCGCATCAATCGACGCCTCATCGACCACCGCGCGCGGGCACTAGTCGACGCTCGCCGGGGCTTCGTTTTCGTTTCGTTCGGCGCGTCTCCCTCCCGACCGACTTCTGATCTCCACGCCCCGCACAGGTTCGAACGTGCGATGTCGGCGCGGATGACGTGAACATGACGCGAACACCCGCCTCCAACGTGCCGCCGCTGGACGTCTCGTCGCCGCTGACCGCCACCCGATCGACGGCCTCCGGTCCGGCCATCATGCCGCCGCCCTCGCTGACCCTCCCGCTCGTGGCCAACCGACGGCAATTCGCCGCCGCCCCGCCCATCTCGTCGTCCGACCGCTCCTCCACCGAGGACTCCTCGCTTTCCTCTCCCCCGCCCGCCAAAATGCCGTTCTCCTCGTTCTGGCGGCGGAATCCCTTGCACGGCGCCCTCGACGTGTACACGAGGTTTCTCTTCCACCGGCCGGTCCTCATCCTCTTCGCGGCCATCCTGCTGAGCACCGTCCTCCCGTGCGTCCTCCTCTTCCTTCGGCCCGTCCAGTTGAACGACAACCCCGAGAAAGTGAGTTCTTTTCAAGTGATTTCTTTCCATTCATTCGTGTTTGCAGGGCTTCAACACGCGGGACACGGTCTACGCGACTCCGCGCATGGCGTGGGCGAAGCTGCAGCCCGAATTGCTGCGCGGCTCGCGAATCAACGTCCACGTGGACACCCCGCTGCCGGCCGTCGCGGCGCCCAGTCCGCCCACCGCCGCCCAGGAGTCGGCGGAGATGGCGCGGCCAAATCGAACGCGAACGAAGCGATCGTGGGCAGAGGACTTTCTGAACTCTCTCGGAAGTGTCGCCTGCTACGACGATCCCCTGCCAGCAAGTGAGTTCAATTAATCTATTGCATTCTTTTACTTGCTGGCCGTTTCCAGTGGACTTTATGGCGCAGTTCGTGGTCGAGGTGCCCGACCTGTCGGCCGCCTTCCGCAAGGAATTCCTCTCCGAAATGTGCGCCCTGCACGTCCGCCTGCGCGACACGCTGGCCCCCTTCGATCAGATCACTCCCCACCGGAACATTTGGCACGTGGCCAACTACGCGGCCTGCGTGACGCCCGAGTCGCGCATCAACTGCACGTACCTGACCGGCGACGACATCAAGAAGGCCGAACGGTTGGTTCGCTACTGCGCCGCCTACCGCGAGGAGATCATTGACTGCCGGCGCACGTGCATGAGCGAAATCCAACGCAATCAGCAGGAGCAGCGACCGTTGGCCGTCGTCAAGTGCCCCGAGTGCGACTCCCGCCTGGTCGCCGCCAACTGCTCCTCCCAAATGATGTTCGACCTCTTCTACCGCGTGCTGCCGAAGAATCTGGACCAGCGCCCGCTGTACCTGAACGCCTTCCTGCCCGTCTACACGTTCTCCGCCTACCGCGCCCAGGGCTACGACGTGCCGCTCGCGAACTTCGTGCGATTGGAGAAGCGACTGATGGAGTTGAACAAGAACGCGGTGAACTATCGCTTGAAAGGTACGCTAGCTCTCCATTTCGTTGCGGTTACGTCGGATTTTTGCAGGGATGCTGTTGGACACGAAGCGAGACGTTCTGCTGAACGCCGCCATCGACGACTCTCGCTTCTGCCTGCTGGCCGTCGCGTGCATCGTCGCCCTGATCATCGGCTACACGCGGTCGGTCGTCTACTGTATTGCGGTCATCTGGCAGCTGGCGGCGAGCGTGTTGGCCGCGGCCGCCGTCTACCGCCTCTTCACCGCCGAGTTCCCGCTGCTCAACCTGATCGTCTTCGTTCTGCTGATCTCCATCGGCTCGGACGGCGCCTTCCTCCTCCACTCATCCTTCCCGCGCAATCTGGACGAGCTGACGGAAGATCGAGTGCGATCCTGCTTGGGACACACCGCTTCGACGATGTTCCTCACGCAGTTCTCGACCGTCGTCCCGTTCCTGATCAACGGATTCTCCGCCGTTCTGGCCTTTCGGTTTGTTCTTCGACGATTTCAACCCAATCACCTCATCCGAATGTTTAGAACGTTTGGACTGTTCGCGGGTCTCTCGCTGGTCGCCAACTACGCCCTGCTGATCTCCTTCCTGCCCGCCGCCCTTCTCGTCCAACGGCGTTACATCGACCCGCTGAACGCCCGGCTTTGCGGCGGTCGGCTGGGCGGACTGCCGGGAAGCGGCGGCATCCGATGGCTGCGAGAGCGAGTGGGCCGTGTGATCGACGTCCACCTGCCGGCCGCCCTGATCGGCGGCCGCTTCGTCCTGCTCGCCGGCCTGTCGGTTTGGGTCGGCGTGTGCGCGTGGCTGAGCTGCACTCGCCTCCAACTGCCGCAGTACAATCCGCTGCAGCTGTTCGTCGCCTCGCACCCCAGCGAGTTCTACGACAACAACGCGGAGCGCCTGTTCGCGTTCGTCGAGCACAAGACCGCCCTCCCGCTCACCCTCCGCCTGGTGTGGGGCATCGCCGCGGTCGACCAGTCGGCCCACTTCCGCACCGAGGAGAAAGTTCGTCTGCAAGCCGATCCCCAGTTCCACGTGCGGAATGCGGACGAAATGCGACTGTTGGCCGCCCATCTGCTGCGCTTCCGCACGTTCCCCTTCGTTCAGCACCAAGCCAAGTACTGGCCGGAGCGGTGAGTTCGATCGAAGAAGAAAGACTGAATGATTGCTCGTCTTCTTTAGATTCCTCGAATGGAGCGGGCGATTGGCGTGCACGGCGAACGAGGTCTGCTGCAATGTGGACAGCGACTTGTTCTCGGACACGTACCTCGACTACTGCATGCGCGTCTCGACCACCGAGCTGCGGACCGACTACAACGACACGCCGCTCTACCACAACGTCACCTTCGAAATGGTCGGCTACACGGCCCTCCTGCCCACGAAGCGCCACTACTCCCACCGGTTCGCCAACCTGAGCTCTTCGTTTGAGCTTTTCGATCGGAACATCCGCATGAAGTCCATGTGGTACACGACCGAGTGGGGCCTGATGTCCACGTGGTACGACCTGCAACGGTCGATCATCTCCGACTCGAAGCAGTCGGTGCTCGTCTCGCTGCTCGTCGTTCTGCTCTTCGCTGCGTGCATCCTGCGGTAAGCGATTCCTTCCATTCGATTGTTCCTATTCGATTGTATGCTTGCAGACTGCACGCCATCTGTGCTCTGATCAGCATCATCAGCATCGTCGTGTGCACGTGCGGAACGCTGGTGTTGTTCGGCTGGCAGATCGGGATGCTCGAAGCGATCATCCTCGTGCTCGTCGTGAGCCTCTCCTTCGACTACACGCTGCACTACGGGGCGGCCGTCCCGAACGGCTTTTGCGCCGAGCATCGCATCCAAATGGCCGTCAAGCGGGCGAGTCGGCCGGTCACGATGGCCGCCGCGTCGAGCTTCGCGGCCGGCGCCTCGCTGTTTGCCTCGCAAACACACGCCTTCTTTCAAGTCTCCGTCTTCCTCCTCATCTCCACCGCCTACAGCCTGGTCTTCGCCACCGCCTTCTTCCTCCCCCTCCTCTACATCTTCCTCCCGGCCAATCGCCACGAGTGCGTCCTCTGTCAGGCCCTCAACTCAAAGCCACTCCCTCTCGAACCCGTGAAACAATCATGACCGCCGTAAATTTGCCAAGAATCTCCTCCTTTTTCTTCCAAAGGTCGTTCTTTCCTCCAATGCGGGTTGTTTTATTGTGCTCTAATCCTCTTCCGTCTTTCGCTCTTCTTAGTTGTCCATTTTGTGCAGACTCCTCGAATTTCTCATTTGTTTTCTTTGTTTTCTACAAATAGCCAAAGATGCCCACATTTCTCCAAACTTCTGCCCATGATCAACGGTGCACGACTTCGGATGCCATATCGTCGATTGTACATTCGATTAGGAACACGGAATAAACACACTCAACAACGATTCGTCTCATTACTCGCATAAAACGAGCAAAAAAGCGAACGAAAAGCGGAAGAAAACGAACGGGCGGCAGCGAGATTTTCGCCGGGACCTCACGCATCGCGTAAAAGTTTTTATCTTTCGCTATTTTCTATTCGCATTTGATTCAAAAGCTATTGGTCTTGAAAAATCGAGAAAATTCGGGCGGTTCGAATGACTACAAACTCTACTCGTTTTATTAACTACTCGAATTATTAGCGTCGAAACACATGCACACGTCCTCGAGAATCTGGACCGCGCACTCCAACTTCTGGCTCGTTATGTAGGGTTTCGTGACCAAGCGGACGTACTTGGTGAGGCGGTTGTAGTGCAGGCGGGCACGAAGCGTGAAGTCGAAGGTCTTGAGTTCGCTGGTCGACTCGCCGTTGGTTTGCGTTTCGGCGATCATCACCCGAGTGCGGAGGGCGGACTTCAGGTCGACGTCGAAGATCTCGTTGGAGGTTTTGTTGTAGGCGGTCCCGTTCTGGACCATCTCGTGCCACGGCTTCGGACACCGAATGCCCACGCGAACCTTCGGATTCACGGTGTACGGAAGGAAGTGATAGGGCTCGTAGAGGGTGGCCGAATTGAAGCACGATGAGTTCGCGACCACGTCCGCCACGTACGACCGCAACAGGGCGACCATCCGTTGCTGCAATTGAACTTCCAATAGATCACGAGTGACTTCCACTCCCCACCTTGTCCTCTTCGGGCACCAGCTCCTTGTCCACGGACTCCAAACACGTGCAGTGCTCGTGGACGATGCGGGCCTCCGAACAACGCCGACTCCGTTTCATCCCCGTGCACAACAACGACTGGCCGACCAGCGAGCGGTCTCCTTCGGTTGCGTTCAAGTACAGGATTTCTCGCAGTGTTTCGTGCAGATCGAAATGAGAAACCAGGCGATTCTGAACGAGTCGGAGGATTAAAGCAGGTAGACAGAAGGGCTCACTTTGTTGATCATGAACCGTTTGATCTTTTCTGGATAGAGACGCTTGAACTTGTCCGGGAAGAACATGGAGAACATGGGCATTCGCTCTTCGATTCGCCCCGAATATGTTTTCTGGATATCTGACTGCAAAGATGAATCGGATAAGACGTTAGACAACAATGCTCACCACTCGCTGCCCGTGATCTCCCATTATGATCAAAACGGTATTGTCGAACACTCCGCGGTACTTCATTCGAATCAACGAGTCGTAGATGGTCTGATCGATGAGCTCGAGCGTGTTGCCCGTGTCGTGAGTGATGTGCGTGAGGAAGTTGAAGGAGAAGTGGCAATGACGAGCATAACGAGTGCTGAACCGCTCCCACATTTGGAGCATTCGGCGGGACATGAGCTCGCCGTTCACGCACACCTCCCGCTGGTTTACCGTCCGAAACTTTTCGTTGTCTCGGTACATGTACTCGTAGTAAGGCCTAAACAAAGTGGTTAATCGGTTGGATACTTGCTCCTCTACTTGCCGGTAGTAATAATCGGCGGGCGGCGTCCAGAAGCCCTTGAAGATGTTGTAGTTGAAGAGACCGAAGTTGGAGACCATGATGTCGTCCGACCATTGCGTTGCACAACCCCGTTCTCATTCGCACATGATTTGTTCAAGAATCTCGCTCCGCTCACCTTTCATGACGTCGATGATGTTCTTGGCGTAATGCTCGAAGTCGACGTCGGCCATCCCTTGCGAGAGGACCATCGACTCGTCTACGAGATGCCGATTGCCGTGGAAGCCCGTGCTGAACGTCTTGCCGGAAAGAAGCGGCAGCAAATTGACCGCCGAGTTATCGGCGACCTTCAACCGAACGATCATCACTCATCGATTCAACAAAAGAGGCAAACCTTGTTGAAGCCGTGCAAAATCTGAAAGCCCTGTTCTTTCATGAACTTCGACGTTTGCGGTGCGTGGCGGAAGAATTGATTGCGCGACGTGCTGTCCAGCACCAAGATGGCGATCGAAAAGTTGTTCGTGTTCTCCAACAGGGGCGGATTGAGTCGCTTCTTGTATGGCACGTACGTGAACGCGTCTTCGAATACTGGAGCAGAAGCGAGGCATAATTTAATCGAATAGGCCACTCACTCGTGGTGTCGTTCGCATCCTTGCAGAACACGTGGAATTGATCCTTTTGGAGAAAGAAGCGGCGATTCTTGGGCAACTGCAAAGAAGAGCAAGCAGGGTGTACAAATGGAAAGTGTGCTCACCTTGATGAGCGGTCCAACGAATTGAGTTTCGTTCTTCGTCGGCCGCAGTGTCCCTTGCATCTCTTGGGCGAAACACTCGTACTCGTCGTTCACGTTCGCGTTCAGTTGGTTGCCCACCAGCAGGGATCCGTCGACCATCTGCTTGACGAGTATTGGGCCCGTTGCGGGCGTGCAGTTGGCCTCCAGGTAGTGCTTCACGTCGTTCATCAAATCGGGCTCATCTGACGAACGATGACGAATGAAAGAAAGCGAGTGCACTCACTCGGCATCAAAACGGGGAGCTTGCAGTCGTTTTCGAGCGGATGGCTCAGCCGGTAGTCCAGCTCGTAGAGGTCCGCGTACTTTTGATCGAACGGCGTCAACTCCCGCCTCGGCCAAACGAGCGGCTCTTCCAGCGGCCGCCGGTACATGAGTTCGTTGATGTCTGCAACGGAAATGAGTGGCTTTTGTTTCAACCATAATAAAAAGCAGACTCCAAGCACAGCAAAAATGAGAAGACCACAAACCTTTTTCGTGCCACGGCATTTTGATGTGCGGCGGAAAGTGCAGCAGCCACTTCAGCGCAATGATCAGGAAGACGAGGCCAACCAATCGCGCAAGTGATCGATTCAGTTCGTAGATCATCTGCACGTACGCCCATTGCCGGCGATAGTGTGGGTAGAAACGGTCGAGGAGGTCGTAGAAGAACAGGTTGTACTGATAGCGATGAACTAACAACATTTTTTAGACGAGAGATTCTTTAGGACGATCGAACGAGAGCTTAGTTTGCGCATACAATCGAATCAACAACCCGTAAAGGAAACAACTCACTCCACCTACTTTTACTTACACGCCGCCCGACGGCTTTCGATTTCGTCGATAGGGATCAGCTGAAGCGGGCGCGAGTCTCGGATGCCATCCGGATATCAGCCGCCGCATTTCCGTCTGCTGCCGGCATTTTTTACCTAAGGAACGAGTAAATCCGTGTGAATTAAATGCATCATTTGCCCTCAACGTTTGGCATCGTGACCGAAATGGCTGACTCCTGCGCTTGCTGTCTACCCGATGCAGCCCTCGGATTTGTTTTAGTTGCTGTCGCCGGTCGTACCGCTTTCGACGAGACGAACGCAAGAGATTCAATCCCGTGATAAGATTATTTACGTGCATGAGACTTGCGAGAAGAAATTATTTTGTTTGAAGACTCAACGCCTTCAAAGCGCAAGGTTTCTTTCTTCCGCCGACTTCACACACGATCAAGATCTCAGCAAAATAAGTCGAGTTTATTAACGAGAAGCAGGAGAGCAGTTCAATGCCAAGGGTTTAAGCATTCGATCGTTCGGCTGAATTTTGACGATGTCCGACAGATCGGGGGCAGCAATGATGCCGCTGGAGTCGGGCGTCGGAGTAAATTGTGAGAACGGCGAGTACTCGTAAGCCCAGAGCGCATTCCGAGCGGGGAGTTCGATTCCCAGCTTGGACAAGATCATTGCCGCCTGAAAAATTAGTGGTGGTCAAAAGTTGATTCATTTAGCAGTTTGTACCTGATCGTAGCGATGGCAGTTCAGATACTTGTTGTAAACATCGTGCGAAGCAAACTGCTTCACCCTGCAGAACTTGTTTGCACTCGCCGTTTGAATGCAGTCCTCCGTCAGCATGCAAAGCGTGTACCTGAAGTGTTCGTTAGAATAATCGACAGAAGAGTGACGGAACCGACCATTTGAGCACACGGCGAGTGTACTCGGAATCGCTGATGAACATCATCGTCGTTGCGGGCTCGTTGTAACGCTGCAGAATGGACGCACTAATGGGCAAATATTTGTACATGGCTGAAGAGCACAAAGATCGTATGAATTATCCACGTTCCCACCCGGATTCGTAGTCGCGTAAATGGAGTGATTGGCTCGTCGAAAACCGAACATAGGTGGCATCTCGCCGCTTTGCACTCGAGCAATCAGTTCGTTCAGCCGGGGGACCAACAAGCGCGCACTGGAGTCGAGAAAGACAAAGGCTTTGTGTTCTTGCAGCACATCCTGCAATCCGAGAAAATTCAGAGGAGTAATCAACAGACAAGAGACGAACTAAGAGCAGGAGTTTGAACGAGTGGGCCTGCAGGTCCGCGACGTGGGGCGGATAGTCGAAAAAGTCGACTGTTCGGTACACGACGTTGCACCAAGCTCGAACTTCTGCCGCCTGCAACAAGCGATCACGTGGAATCCAAACAAGTGCGAGCCTGTTCGGGAGTCAACCCCAGATCGTAGTAGATGATCGTCGAGTGCGGATAGTTCGACCGCAGTCTTTTGATCATCACGCGCGACTCGTTGAAGTGATTGCTGGAGACGGCCGTCACGAACAGCGGCGTCCAGCTCGCGTCCATCTCTTCGACGGCAGTCGGCGTGTACGAGGCGTGCGGCTCGAACAACTGGCGGGATTTGAGGAATTCGTAGTGCGAGCAATCGAATCGCTTCCCGTAGACCCGCCGGCCCGCCTCGTCCAGTCCGGGAAAACAGAACTGCAATTCTTCATTGTTCCTAATCCTCCCGCCTGCACTCACGTTCTCGCCTTTGCAATAACAATGCGACGGAGCGGTCGATTGTTGGAGGACGTAGTTGTGCACAAGACCGTAGACGATCAACAGCAGCGCGATGTACACGCAAGCCAGCAGACGGTGCTGGGCGAAACGATTGCCGCGAGGTCGTGGCCAACTCATTTCGCTGTCAATAAATTACCCAGAGGTAGCCGGAATGAACATCGATGCTCGCCGTGAACTTCAAGCGATTATCTTCGAAGCCGCCCGCAAACTCGCCGCCATCTCACCGCCGTTTCGATTGAAATCTCCGCAGTTCTCGACTGCACATTCGTGCGTTCTCGGCAGAGCCCCTTCACTTTATTTAATCTTTAAAGACAACCAGTACTTGAACCCTCGAAGAACAAGGATTTACCGAGTAAAAGCCGAACTCGCAAAGTAAAACACAACGGAAATGAGACACCGTTTTGAGTTGATCTGACAGAATGCGAAACCGCTTCTTTCTTTTCGCTTGACGACTGGCTTCAGTTGCAAGCAAAGTTGGAGGCGATTGTGAGCAAATTCCGTTGTCGACGGCCTGACCACCGATTCTTTTCCATCTGTGTGAAGAACAAGACTAACTGCTTGTTTCACCAACGTCTATCCGCCTTTTACTCAAACGAACGAGTTATTCATCCACACTCGACGAGACCAACGAATTTGTGGCCCTAACAGAGAGCCGTTTGGGATCAGGGGTTGGTTGGGGGCTTCACGCTCTCAGGCCGGTCGACGGGCGTCTACTTGGCGGCGGTGTACTTGGTGACGGCCTTGGTGCCTTCAGAGACGGCGTGCTTGGCCAACTCGCCGGGCAGGATCAGCCGCACGGAGGTCTGCACCTCGCGCGACGAAATGGTCGACTTCTTGTTGTACTGCAAACGAGAGAGGAGTGAATGGATTGACGAGAAAAAGGACTCACGGTCGCCAAACGGGAGGCTTCTCCGGCGATGCGCTCGAAGACATCATTGACGAACGAGTTCATGATGCTCATTGCCTTGTTGGACATTCCAGTGTCCGGATGAACTTGCTTGAGGACACGGTAGATGTAGACCCTGCAAACAAGAGCAGTCAATTGATGGAACGGAAGCAGGGGGGAGGGGACTCACGCGTAGGACTCCTTGCGGCCGCGTCGGCGCTTCTTGTCGCCGCCGGTCTTCTTCACGGCCTTCACGGCCTTCTTTCCCTTGGATCCGGCGGGCTTGGGCGCCATTCGGTCGGTCGGTCGGGTGGGGGGCGAGAGAGCAGAAAGCGGGGGTCTTTCGACTGGTGAGGAGCGGGGGGAAGCGGCCGCCTTTTATACACGAGCGGGCGGCGGCGGCCGGGTGGGCGGGTCGACCAGACGGCGGGCGGACTGTCGAGGACGAGCGGCGGGCAGCAAGCGGCGGGCAGGGCGTCGGGGTCTTCCTTCCAGCCGCGTGGTCGGGGAACGCGGCGGCCGGTCGGCCTTCCCGCCAAAAATCGCGCGCCAAAATCGCCGACCGCCGCGTCCCTCCGCCCGTCTGCCCGCCCGCCTGCCGCGAACCGAACCGAAAGGCGAGCAAAGCGGGACAACGGCAAGGAGAGAGTGCACACACCGAGCGGGTGAAGAAACAAGAAAAGAAGATCCGAACCTCTCCTATCAGTAACATGCTGAACTCATCGTTCTCTTCCATGGACAGACGAATCGATCTCAAGACTCCCGGTCGATTCCACCCGTTCTCTTCAATCAGCAACCGGACAGCACCAGTCAACAGTCAGCAATCAGTTTATTCCTCTCATTCACACACTCCTCCTTCCTGCACTGATTTGTGGCCCTAACAGAGGGCCGTTTGGGATCAGGGGTTGGGTGGGGGTTCACGCTCTCCAGCGGCTGCACGAGCCGGCGGTCCGGCGGGCGTTTAGGCGCGCTCGCCTCGGATGCGGCGGGCGAGTTGGATGTCCTGAACACACGAGAGGAGTGAGGAGAGAGGGAGGTGACTGGACGCACCTTGGGCATGATGGTAACTCGCTTGGCGTGGATGGCGCAGAGGTTGGTGTCCTCGAAGAGGCCGACCAGGTACGCCTCGGCCGCCTCCTGGAGGGCGAGGACGGCGGAGGACTGGAAGCGGAGGTCCGTCTTGAAGTCCTGCGCGATCTCGCGCACCAGCCGCTGGAAGGGCAGCTTGCGGATGAGCAGCTCGGTGGACTTCTGGTAGCGGCGGATCTCGCGCAGCGCCACGGTGCCTGCAATCGACGAGGAGATCAATTGAGTGACTGGATCGAAGGGGACTCACCGGGGCGGTAGCGATGCGGCTTCTTGACGCCGCCGGTGGCGGGCGCCGACTTGCGGGCGGCCTTCGTGGCGAGCTGCTTGCGGGGCGCCTTGCCGCCGGTGGACTTGCGGGCGGTCTGCTTCGTGCGGGCCATGGCTGCTGATCGACGAGCGATGGAGCGGGAGAGAGCGGTGGGTCGAGTGAACGACGGGTGGGGAGGCCGCCGCCCGACCGCCCGCTTTTATACGCCCGATCGAAAGGGGCGGCGCGTGGGTGTGCGCCCTTGCCATTGCGACGAGGGGCGGCAGGCGGCGAGGCGGCGATTTTGGGCAGCCGGACGTGCGGGAAGGCGGCAGAAATCGAAGAACACGACCGGAATCTTTCAGCTGTTGCAAACAATTTGGCCGAACTAGACCAGAAGCCGCTGAATTTTGCACGAGGAACTCGAATCTCTGCAGTCTTGCGGATTTCAATCGACCATTCGCTCTGATCATCTGTTTCATTTGACTCTCCACTCGACCTTTTGCTCGAAATCGGAACGGGCGGTGAGGTAGACGACTGCAGATCGCCCAAACAACGACGTAAAAGGGAGATCTCTCCATTTCGTCCACTCGGATGCTCGAGCGGAAGGTCCTTCCCCGCCCCCCTTCCTCAATCCCGGTCAACAAGCAGCACAACATCTCAGCAGCAATCAGTTTATTCATTCACACATTCCACGACATCGATTGTGGCCCTAACAGAGGGCCGTTTGGGATCAGAGATGACTAGTCTTTTGAACAGACTGCTTCAGCGGTCGCTTTCGGCGGTCGGGCGCTCAGGCGTGCTCGGAGGTCTTCTTGGGCAGGAGGACGGTGTTGATGTTGGGCAACACGCCGCCCTGGGCGATCGTGACGCCGGCGAGCAGTTTGTTCAGCTCCTCGTCGTTGCGCACTGAAAGCGGGAGAATCAACAACAGATCGAGTGGAAGGGAGGGGACTCACCGGCCAGCTGCAGATGGCGCGGGTTGATGCGCGTTTTTTTGTTGTCGCGGGCCGCGTTGCCGGCCAGCTCCAGCACTTCGGCGGCCAGGTACCTGCAACGAACGAGAGGAATCAATAGAGAGAAGAGACAATCGGCCACTCACTCAAGGACGGCGGCGATGTAGACGGGAGCGCCGGCGCCGACGCGCTCCGCGTAGTGTCCCTTGCGGAGGAGGCGGTGCAGACGGCCCACCGGGAACTGGAGGCCGGCGCGCGAGGAGCGCGACTTGGCCTTGCCGCCGGTCTTCGCCTTGCCCCCTTTGCCACGGCCGGACATGATCGCTGGACAAGTGGGAGAGCGGAAAGCGGGGAGCTGAAGCGGGGGGAACTGCGGAGAGTTCGGTGCGGAAAGCGGGGGACCGTCGCCCTTTTATTCGCTCGCCGGACTGCGGGGAGGGCGGGGCCGACGGGCGGGCGAGCGACGGGCAGCGAAGCGAAGGGAGGCCGCGTGCAGGCCGGCCGCCCAGACGATCGGGCGGACGCGACGGTCGGCGGCGAAAACAACGCCGCGCGCCCGAATTCGAACGGGAAACCGGCGGGAAGGCGGGCGGCCGGCCGGGCGGCAAACACGTGGACGCCCACCCAAACTGCAAGCCGAGAAGCAGGAATGCGGGCGTCGAGGAGGATCCCCGGCCAGAGCGATCAGTTGCGATTGCAGAAGACCATCCATCACTTCACGAATTGAACGCAAACACGTCCAATCCCCTCGAACACACCTGTTTGTTGGAATCTGCCCGAATAACCCGTCGATTTCTTTCGACCACTCCTTTCCAACAGACAGCAGCAGCAATCAGTTTATTCACAGACACACGCCTTCCACCATTCCAAGGTTGTGGCCCTAAATGAGGGCCGTTTGGGATCAGAGGTGACTAGTTGGACGGGCCAGTATCAGCGGTCGTTCTGCACACGGGCGGACGGGCGGGCGCTCAGCCGCCGAAGCCGTAGAGCGTGCGGCCTTGGCGCTTGAGGGCGTACACGACGTTCATGGCGGTGACGGTCTTGCGCTTCGCGTGCTCGCAGTAGGTGACCTGAACGGCGGCAACAATCAACTAGTGGGGAGGGCGGGAGACTTACGGCGTCGCGGATCACGTTCTCGAGGAAGACCTTGAGGACGGAGCGGGTCTCCTCGTAGATGAGGCCGCTGATGCGCTTCACGCCGCCGCGGCGGGCGAGGCGGCGGATGGCCGGCTTGGTGATGCCTGCGGGGAGGAGGATGAACGGGAGGAGAGGACGGAGGACTCACCCTGGATGTTGTCGCGGAGGACCTTGCGATGGCGCTTGGCGCCTCCCTTTCCGAGGCCCTTTCCTCCTTTGCCGCGGCCGGACATCTTTGTTCGATCGATCGGTGGGGAGTGCGGAGAACGAGCGCTGGCTGACGACTGGAGTCGACGGTGAAGGGTGGCGGGCGGGCGGCCGCTTTTATACGCCGCTCGGCGGGGCGGCGCGTAGCGGGGCTGGGTCAACGCGAGCAGAAGGACGCACAACCCCGCCGCCCGTCCTGCCGCTCGCCCCGTTCGGCCGCCTGCTTGCGGAAAGCGGGAGGTCGAGGGATGCCCGAGGAACAAAAGAGAAATGCGGCGTGAAAGGCAGTTTGAACGGTTGAACAAGTGGACGTCGAAGAAACTCCCGCCAGCCGGAAAGGAAGGTGCAGAAGCCATCCACACACCAATCGGGAACTTGATCGTTGTTGCTCAATTATTTTAATTCATCTTCGTCAGATGGCGGTTGCCGAGGAGATTATTCCGCCAGTGGTCAAAGATAGTTGAGGTCTTTATTCCGCTCGTTCTGTTCTGTGATGGACTTGACTATTTTGTCGTTACGTTCGGTTAGTTGCTTTCACGACCAAACAGAAGGCGGGCAAGCGATCAATTGGTCGGTCGATTCCTTTTAACTGGTTTCATGAATTGAGCAAAGTCCTTTTATTTCCTTGACCAAAATGCAGCCGGCGTGTGGTTTATTTTTCAACGCAGAGGAAGGTTGATGCCGTTTCGATTACTGCCCGATTCGATCAATGGTTGGACGTCTTATTCCGCGCGTATTCGATTTCAACTGAGCATGAACTGCCAATGATAAGTGGAAGATGATTACTTTCACGTCCGCTCGCTTTCATCGTCCGTCGGAAATTATTCCGCACTACAGCGGGTGCTCTCTGTTCACTTCCGGTTGCTTGATTGGGGCGACCACTTACTTTTGTGTTTGTTTGAGGAACATCTTCTTGTTAACGCGATGAAGAGGGGAGTTGGGGGACGGCTTATTCCGTAACAAAAGCGAAGGAGCTGCTTGACGTGTTCGACGAATTGCTTGGAAGAGCGACTCGTGAACGCCGTCTCGTTCGAGCCGAGCATCCTGCCCTCAAGTAGAGGGCACGAAGCTCGACTCGTCCGCTCGAGCTTCGAGGCGCCGCTTCTTCCACGGCGAGAAGAAGCGGGCAACCGGCCGTTTTATTCCGCACTCGCCGAACGGGCATCCGTTGGATCACCGGAGCTTCATGGGGAATGGCGGGAACATCCGCTGCCGTTCGACCCTCCACTCGCATTCAGGAATCGGGTGGACGCGCAGCGAAGTGAGCGGAAGCAGGGACTTTTTTGTCTTCCGGCAAGAACAAGGGACTGTCGTCCTTGCCTGCTTTCTGATCACTTCGGGCAAAACGCCGCCCACGCGTTGGTACTTGCACGCACTTATTTCTGCCCGAAGGACTCTTTTTGCGTGTTGCTCACTCCGCTTTCAACCCGCCCGTTTAGTTCGTCAAAAACGGCAACCAACCTGAGGATCCAATCGAGTGAGGTGTGCCTGCAAGCAAAGGGATGAGTGTAATCAAAGATCGTCTTCATTGGACGCGCACGAACGAGAGCAATGGGGAGATTGAGGAGAAAAGGACAACGAAATGCAGAAAACGAAGAGTTGGAGCGCTGAGATGCAACCAGGCAGGAGGTGATCAACGAGCAACAACGAGAGCAGTCGAGCCTCGAGATGCTCGAGTCGATCACCTGATGATAGAAAGGAAATGACGTGTATCGTCGATTGCGAGTCGCAGACAAGTAGATGGAAAGACGAAAACCACGACCGGAGAAAGAGAAAGCAGAAGGCGATTTGTGCATGTTGCCACCAATTCAACCCGTAGCGATCGGAAGCGTCATCACAACAGAGTGTAGACGGCAGTCCACTAGGCGGCGTTCGTGGAAGCGACAGAATTTCGCCGCCCTTGCAATCGATCCCGCCCGTTGAATCACGAGAACATCGGGCAACAAGAAGCGGCTTCGCAAGCGGAATCAATCAAAAGCGATGAGGAAAGCGCGGAGGAAATCAACGGAATGTTCTTCCTCGGCGGAAGGAGGGCGGCCAGCCGCAACCCAAATCACCGCAAGCGGGCGAACCGCCTGAAAAACGCCCGGACCGGCCGCCTGGCTGGACGCAAGCGAGCGGGAGGCCCCACGTCTTCCTTCCGTTCGCTCGCCCTCGTCGAACGCGGTCGTCCGGACGTCTGGCTTGTGGATTTGGGGAGAAGTTTGGCGGTGAGTGGGCGGTCGTCGCCGCGGCAAACTGGTGGGCGAATCGCTGGAGATGGAGAAGGCGCTTTGGTCGAATAAGAAAACAAGTGGGAGCTTCGAGCACCACTTTCCGCTCGTTCGGCAAGCCCACGGGCAGGCAGGCGGGCGGGGTGTGATCGAGTCGAGATCGTCCTGCTGGACGAGAAAGCAGGTTCGCATCGACTGCGTGATCAAAACTGCCTTCCTTTCTGCTACTGAAGTTGGACAGCCGAGGTGGTCGAGGCGACAAAAGAAGACAACAGCGAGTAGACCCCTGAAAGTGGAATCGATTTGTTCAAGAAGGCCGCTGAACAGAAAAGCGAGTTGACACCCAATTGTCGGTGCACGCGCGTTTCTTGACGCTCCAAACTTCCGCTCGCTTCTTCAGCTTCGCGGTAGACGAGAACTTGACTGTCTGTTTTGGACGGTCGTTGCTCAAGGAACAGCTGAATAAAAAACAAGTCGGCAATCCGAAAGCAGCAGGCCGCCGAGGTCGGCTCATTTCGCACTCGTGTTCCTCGCCGCTGCCCGGGCGGTCGGTCGGCTGCCGGACTGCGAGCTCGCCGCCCACTCGCACAGTTCGTCTCTTCGGATTCTTCTCGTCGCCAGAAAGGTGAGTTCGGGGGGATGAGGAAGGGAGTTGGATCGGCCGGCGATCCTCGTCGAGAAAATCCGTTCACTCGTCTAAACGAGGCCCGCGGTCGATCAAGTTGGGGGTTTTGGAAGCCGCGATGGTCATTCATGGCCTTTACGTGCTTCAGTTCTTGCACCAACGGTGTGAAGGCGGTCTGCGAACGACGACCGAGAGGACGCACAAGTCGCCGCTGTCCGCTTCGACCAACTCGACGCTCAACGGTCAGCTTCTCCTCTTTCGTTTATCCGAATAATCGCTGTGTTCTTTCAGCTGCGAGGCGACCGCTCGGATGTTCGCCGCCCGCTTTGGAGGTGAGTGGGGAGAAGAACGAAGGCAACGACCCTCACTCTTTCCGCCTTTGTGAACGATCGCGGCGAAGAGGTCCAAGCTCTTTTCCTCGCGCGCCCTTCGTCTCTTCGGATTTTCGCGGTCAAATACACGCCGCATCTGCTCGTTGGAGAAGACGGGCGGGCGACCGGCGGAGAGGACCGCCTTCTCGACGAGGAAGCGGGCGTCGACGACTGCCGGTTGGTTTCCTCCCCTCTCTCGACTCATCCCTCTTCGTGTTCCTGCAGCTGCTCGGCGCCGCCTTCTGTGGGACATCTACGACAAGATCGTCAAGAACACTTCTTTGGGGAGGTCAAGGATCTGCCACTGCTTCGTCGACGCCCTTTTGCCGATCGATTGTGGGGCAGCGGAACGAGGCCAGGGACAAGGAGGCTGACTGTACGGGCGGCTGCTGGCGGTGAATTCGGATGAGGAGGCGAGGACACTCACTTTCCTGGGGTTCCAGCCCGTCGCTCGTGAGTCGGAAGAACTCCCGACTGCCCGCTGCAATCTGGACAGAAGTCGCGCTTCCGTTTGTCCGCTGCTCCTTGCGAAAGAGGTGAGTCTGTCTTCAAGCTCCCACTTCACTCGAGTTTCGCGATGAAGAAGGACGACGAGTTGCGAAGACGATGGCCGCTTCCAATCAAGACGGCTTTCCGTTCGTCAATTGGTCGAGTTGCCGCTGATCCTCGCCTTCCGTCTCTTCGGATTCTCGGGATGCTCAGGAGGCGAGTTCTCGCCGCCAGCCGTCAATCGACTAATCCTTCGACTTGCAGCGAGCGGATGTTGCTTCCGAAATCACGCCCACCCCGACCGGCGGCCTCGCTCCCAATCGCAAGGCGGCCAGGAAGCACCAACGGACGAGCCGAAGCAATGCGAGTCACCTCTTCCCTATGTTGAATTCCTCTCTCGCTTCCAGCATGCTTCGTGCACTCATTGGGTTCGACGAGTCCGAGTGGGCGCACGTGAAGCTGGACAACATTCTCAGGAGCTGGAAGACGAGCCGACAAAGGAAGCCACACGCCTTCCTTTCTTGTGGACTCTCTTCTCACTCCAATTGCCGACAAAACAAGATAAAAGAGCCCGCTGTTCACTCGTTTTCTCGCCGTCCTCGAGCATTGCTTCAGCCCCAAAGACAACCGGGAGGGAAACCCGCGCGCCGTCCCGCGTGGTCGAGAGAATTGGGGCACGTGCGGGTGAGTTTATCGTTGCTCAAAACACCCAAGAAAAGAGTAAACGTAAAGAAGAAGTCAGTTTATTCCGCGAGTCCCGCCGCCGCCCCTCACACCTCGGTGGTCTCATGGTCCACCTTGCGGCAGAGGTGCCTGCAAGCGGTGGGCGGCGCGGGCGGCGGACTCACGTGCTGTCGGGGAACTGGGCGCCCACGCGGAGGACGGGCGATGGCGTGGCCTCGTCGCTCCCGTCCGCCATCTTCCAGTCGAACAGAGCGGAGGAGCGGCCGGCCGGCAGCTTGCGGAGTGCAAGAAATGCGGTCGTGCTCTCGCTTTTCCTCCCATGCAAATCCACGCTCTGCAGTCGCTGCCGATCGAGAGGAGGCGCTCGTTTGCTCCTCACTCCTCATTTCTGCAAAGCGATGGATCGGTCGGCTGCTCGTGACGAGTCGACGGAGAGCACGCAAAGCGGCGAAGAACCCTACGCTCCCTGGTACGATGAGGGTGAGTTCGCCTTCCGGACGGCCCCTTCGATCCTCCTTCCAGAGAGCTCCGACCGCCCGTGGTTGAGCGAGACGGACGCCCGCCGGATCCCGCGCCGGCTGGACTTCTCGGCGGCCAATTCGGAGGAGAGCGGTGGGTTCTTCCTTCCATCCCACCCACTGCCCCTTTCTCAGGCGAGGACACGGCGCCCCAAGCGAACTCGCAGCCGGCCGCCGACCAGACGGCGCCCGACCAGCCGCCGCGTGTGGAGGGAGGGGACGCGGTCGCGACCGCCGAGCGCCACGAGAACGGCCCTTCCACCTCGACCGGCGGTGAGTGCGGGCGGGGATTCGCGTTGATCGTCGGCTGATTTCAGGCAACGAGGCCGCGAAAAAGGAGAAGAAAGAGGAGGAGGAGAACGCGCCCGTCGTGGAGCCGCAGGAGCCCACCCGCCGCCGTGGGACGAAGCGTCCGCCATCCGTCCGGTCCCCTCACTTCCTGCGGTCGCGGAAGCCGAAGCAGGAGAAGTGAGAAGGGAGGTGATCAAGACGATGTTGTATGTTTATGTGCTCGTCGGTTGATTAAAAGAATGTTCCGATCGTCCGTCTTTTCTACTCGTTGGCACTATAACAAGCACAGAAGAAGACTCTATTTCTGATTCAGTTGAAGGGCAGTTCGCGCCGAGTGGGCGCTTGCACGACGAGCACGACGACAAGAAGCTGGGGATTGAATGCTGTGTTCCGCGGACCCCCTCGCACGAGTGGGTGCAAAACACCCGCCGCTTCGCGAGTGGGCGGCAGAAATCGGCGGGGATCGAAGGCGGGCAGGAAGGGCGCAAAGATGCGCGACAGACTCCATTCACTCTTCTGCGGCACCGTTTGCAGCAAACCGTTCGGCGGGAAGAGAAGTCTTGCTTTTGCTCCGGTCTTTCGCCCGTCCGTCCTGAAGGAACGCTCGAATCATCTGCCGCCTTGTTCCGACCGCCCATTGGGAGAGGAACGCCCACTTGCCATCGCCCCTTCCCGCTCCAGCACTTCGACTTCCGCCCACCACTCCCTTACTCGACACCCACAGTCACATTCGAACGACTTTATTCCAACGGACACAACAGAAAGCAGAAAGAA